>WEDG01004377.1:0-86443 GCA_017591395.1 Schistocephalus solidus
CAACATCCCATGTATCCGACTCGAACTCTCTATTCTCAGGCTACGCTATATGACCTCGAATGATCGATCACGAGGGCCGTGCGGAGGAAGCTGTATCACCTATGTTAGGGCAACCAGGGCTACATTTTCTCCGTTGGACTATCGCCAATTTACCGCGGTGAGGAGTAGCTTTCGTTGGCTCCGGAGGCATTTCTAAAAGATAAACTCACTCCTTACTCGTTGGTAGTGTCTGTCGCTTCCACCCAATGCCAGCGAGGGATTACGGATCTTTGTCTCTCGCAGGCATTTCACGCCGCCAGCTGACTTTACCGTCTGATTGCACGTGACTGCACGTTCGCTGCAGTTCATCCTGGTTCTGCGGTTCACCTTCCGGTCCCTACAGGCTCGAACTTACTTGCATAGACAGCGCATGTGTGTGACTCGGGTAGTTGATTTTTCCCACCCGAGGATCAAACATTTCTGATCTTATGTAGTGTTTTCAGCCATTGTCAGTGTCACCTAGATCCACTTGGGAATTCTGATCATGCTGCACTAGTTCTTAAGCTACTCAGAACTACAGAGGCTGCTGAAAACGCTTTCTCTCAAAAATATAGCTTTTTCCGTGGATTTCAGATCAGCAATATCCGAGCTTGACCGGTAACGTCCTTGAAACCATTACTTTTACTTTCTGACGTGACCGTAGATATTTAGCCTTTGTTAATCTTACAGTCCCAACAGATGGCGTCCCGGTCAAGGTTCTAAAGCGGATGCAAACGAAATATTTCCCGTCTCTTTCTGTATAAGATATTTAATCTTGCTCTGGAGGAAAACCGTCCCTATTTTTATGGAAGGAATCGTACATACTGCCTATATACCAAACATGGCGACCTACGTCATTTGACGACATTAGGGTTAATAAATGCAAACTGCCAGCAAGCTTCGAAGATCCTAGAAACTCCTCGATCAAAGACAAGATGATGCGTCACTAGCAGAGATAACCTACTTTAATGCGGCTCAGCATGGGTTTCTCGAAAAGGTTCGTGTGACACTCTGCCAGTTTCTTTGATCATGTGCTACACCCAGGAGACAGCGGTTTTGCAATTTACACCATTTACTTCGATTTAATGAAGGCTTTTATCGTGTTGACCATGATTCTACTGGCTGAAACACGATGCCTCCTTTGGCATTGCAATAAGCTTTTGAACTTAATATCCTCCTATTTGAATGCTCGCGTGATGCCAGGCTTAAATTTATGATGTTATCTTCAACCCCACGCATGTGAGGAGCGGAGTTATTCAGGTGGTGTGTTTCTCGGCCTGCTTTCGATGCTCTTTCGTCAGCGATGTTCCTGATTACTTTCAGTGTATGGTAGGTGATTTTGTGTAATACGACGACTCAAAGCCGCCTCATCGATACAAACCGGCTGACCGCAACATCGCGCCAGCTCAAAAGCGATCTTCAGTCAGTCTGTGCGCTCCAACATGCCTTCGCTTCTGGAAACGCGCGTCTGCCATTTGCCATTGGCAGACAAAACATCAGCCCCATCTAAGCATAGATCTGTCAGGGCCTAAAATGAGCCCAGCGCGATCCCGGCATATCATACTCCCAGTACTTTTAATCTGTCAGAGCACTGCGCCCCGATTGTCTCGAAAGCACGCCAAACCACCGGCTTTATTCTCAGAAATTTTAAAACCGTCATTATTAGAATTGCAGGAGGTATAATTAGTGCAGAACGTCTTAGGTTATAAGGAAGACTAACGGAGGTAATGACAGAAAGCTTGGAAAGAGTTGAAATATTATTTAGTCGGAAAAGGAGACAGAAGCCTGCTTTAAGTCTCCTGACCCAAAGAAATTTTATCTTCATTAGCTGGCATCTTGTTGAGTAGGAAGTAGTTGAAAGAGTCAGAAATAGGTGTTTTGTGGGAAATGTCTTTTGACATTTTCAAATTTTGAACGGCTAGATTCGTTCATTAAACCGAAGAAAGGACAGCAAAATTCAAGAATGGGAAGTACAAACATACGATAAATTCTTAATTTAATTTCAGGAAGGTAGAAATTATAAGAAATAAAACCGCAAATCTGAGCAGCTTTGGCCGTAATTCTATCCGCATGAGGCAAAAGATCTAATATATTGGTTAAGCTTAAGCCCAAGTCCTTTGTGAAGGAACATTCAATCATAGGGCAACCTTCAAAAATAAGAGGTTGCGGCAGCCTAACAGGCCCAAAACTCATGTAGCGACACTTAGTAGGTGAGAACGCCATCAGCCATGTAGAGCTCCAGGCCGAAAGGGCGTCTAAGTTCTGAATGAATTTGTTCTAGGCACCGTTCGGTCGTAGATTTAGAGAAGGAATACACGCATTTCAGGTCATCAGCATAAATAAAAGATTGAGAATGTTTAACTATCGATGAAATATCATTTATATACAGTAAAAACAACACAGGACCTAATACGGTACCTTGAAGGACACCACTAACAATCGGGGTAGCACTTGAGTATGAGGACCCTTCTAAAACGTTTTGTTTTCGATCATTTAGGTATGATCTTATAAAGTCAGTAAGGGGACTACGAAATCCTATAGCTTCTAGTTTAGCTAGAAGTCGTTTTTGAGGCAATTTATCGAATGCCTTACTAAGATCAAAATAGATAACTACCACAGAGAGGTGATCATTACGAAGAGATGTTAGTAGATTTAGAAAAGACATGTGGAGGTTTCACAAGAATGGTGCGGTAAGAAGTCGTGTTTGGAAAAGTTGATAATTTGATTGCTTATGCAAAAATCCGTGATTTGTTTTGCAATTAGTTTTTCGAAGAGTTTAGCAAGAGAGGGCGTTTTATGAACACCGCGATAGTTATGAATGTCCGAGCGGGAACCAAATTTAAAAACTAGTATTATAATATAAGTTTTCCAATAATCGGGGAAGAAACCATTTTCGAGAAATACTGAGAATAGCTTGCTTGGTAAAGGTGGAAAATCCCTTAACTGTTTAATAATTGAGTTTTCTAATGTTATCAGTTCCAAGCGAATGTGAATTTTTTAGTTGAGCTATTTCCTTCTGAATACATGAAGGCGAGAAATTGATGGTTGTAAGAAGCGAATTTGAAAGCAGAGGAATCGTGGGAGTGGGGCTAATTTCAGTGTTAAAGTGGTTGGCAAAAAAACGAATTTAACAACTCTGCTTTGCCCAAATCATCTGCAACAAATTTTTTGTTACAGTCGAGTAAGGGCGGAGTTACATTCAGACGCTTAGCCAATGACCGAACATGGAAGATATGAGCAACAGATTTGGATGAATTGCCATCACTTAGTGTCCGAGACTCCCTATGCTTATCTCTCGCGAGCCTAATTTTCGATGCTAATTCAAATATTTGTGCAATCCTTAAATGAACTGACAAAGATATTTTAGATGAATCTTTAAGTTGTTTTCGTAAATTTTTATGTCTGTTCTGGAGAAAATGCGGAACAGTAGAAGAAGCTGTATTTGAATTAAAAATCTTAAACGGGATTAATGCCTGGATTTGTTCTGTGAGGCTCTGCGGAAAAAGTTTGGATCTTTGATTGCGAATATGCTATGCCAATCTAGAGTGCTTAAGAAATTATTTATCATTTCATATTTTGTGTTAGCAAAGTCGAGGTTATTGCATTTAACCTCAGGTTTCGTAAGAAGGGGGACTGGAAAACAACAGTGAATTATTGCGTGATAACTTGTGAAACGTTCATGATTAAATTCATAAAGAGAGGGTGGACATCATTTGTAAAAATTAAATCTAAAATGTTGTCATTTCTAGTAACTGATATGACCAGTTTGGACATGTTTGAAAAGTTAATAGTATCGACCGATTTCTGATGTTTAGGCGGAGAGGAATTTGCCTGCCAGTCAATGTCTGGCAGATTGAAGTCGCCTACGATTATTTTGACATCAAATTGAGTGTCTGCAACTTTTTCAAATAGTTCACAGAGCTCGCTTTCATTGCCAGCATAACACGGAGGATTATAGACACAGCCAATTAACGCTTTTTATTGTGAGGGAGGATGACTGAAGCAAAGCGTACATTTCCAAAAAAGGATGAAATGATCAGCTGAAAAGGGAAATGTACAAAGGATGACTTAATATAAAGGAGGCATCCACCACCACGTTTTTCAGCGCGGTCTTTTCGGTACAAATTGAAATTATCTATAGCAAGCGTCGAGTCAAAAATAAGAGAGTAAGCCCAGGATTCAGTGATGCACAACACATCTAGATCAAGCTCAAAGGCTACTGTTCTAAGCTCAGCCATCTTATTTACAACTGATCTTGCATTGAGTGAAACTAAGCTGAGCGTATTCCTGAGCTGCAGGTTACGCTCATCGAGTATTTATAAAAAGGATAATTTGGTGGCGGAGAAGAAAACTGGAAAGAAGAAACGAAAGGTGGGAAACGAAATTGCTCTGGTCTACAATTTGTCGAAATGTTACTGTTAAGAGAACTGAGATTATTGTACAATGGCATATTTGGATGAAAACCTTGGAAAGGAAGGCTATATTGTGGCGTTTTAAAGAAAGGGGGTGTCATAGAAATGAGATTTTGAGGAAAGTTAGCATAACTTGGCGGAAAACGTGCATTTGAAAAAGGAATAAATGATTTCGAAAGCTGGTAAAATAATTAGAAGCGTTAATTATTTGGGGATTTCGGACACTTTTTGGGTTGGGAAATATGCTAACGTTAGCGTTCGCAGCTGTTGTAGATGCTGATGGGTTGGCAGATTTCCCATCGGAAATGACATTACTGATTTTAATGCCTGGATTAGCCAATGATTCAGATTTACTATGAGTTTTCTTAGGTTTAGTAGATTTGGCAGCTAAAGCAGGCATGGTTTGTTTGGGATGAGAAAGAAGTGGCGTTGAAACAATTTCACTCAAACCAGGAATAAGGTTAGCGGGTGAAGATTCATCTGGAATCGAAATTCCGTTCGATCCGGAGGGCCGTGGGCTTGCATTAGCTACAGGATAAACCTCTGAGATAACTTTTGATATTGAAGGTGTAGACGAAGGCTTCTTGGTTGCTAATGAGGGTGAAACCCGACGTTCCATTGGTGTTTTATCCCTATTGATAAAAAACTTGTTTTTTTCAAATATTGAGCTGAGTGCTCATGCTTAGAGCATATAAGGTCGACTTCAATCGCTGAAAAATGTTTGACCAGAATTGGCGGGTTTTTGCTACGGGTAGACAACCTTTTAGCTTCAGTGATTTTAATGTTAAAGCCGCATGAGTAAAGAAAATGAAATGCAACGTCCAAGGGAATTTTACTCTTGGGGACGTTTTTTAAAAGAAAATTGAAACTTCTCTTATGTCGGTCAATTGACTCAGTACTGACCATGTTTATAAATGGCTATAGTTTCTCGCATTGTTGAGAAGTGAGTGAAGACAACTTTTCCTCAAAAAAGGTACCAAGGATCGTGAAGAGATAACCATATTTATACATAATCATATTAAAGTTTTCCAGGACGTCAAGGTCTAATTTCTTCATGCTTAAGGTGGGTTGCTCTAGTGGAAGATTTACGCTAAGATGATGTTTGCGTCTAAACACTGACTGGGGTTTCATACTTATTTTAAAATATAAGTATTTTTCAAATCGATAATACGAAAAGAAAGTTGTCACTTGTGACGTTTTGCGGAATAAAAGATGTAATATTTGAGATATGTTTTAAGCAAGGCACTGCAAGCAAACATCTGCTAGGTAACGAGTTTAAACTGTAAATAGAATAAGCGAAGAGGCTATGCAGCATGAAAATTTTTATCAACTGGTATATCAGTGTCTGCAAATTATTCTTCGCTGAAAATAAGGCAAACTTAAAAATTTCAACTTTATTTCTAGAATTAACCTTTAGATTCCGTCCTTTCCACGTAAATCTGCGAGAACTTTAATGAGGCTATGAAGGGTGAAAAATTTTAAAACTGTATATTTCTCCCTTTTGTCAATTGCAATAACTACGGTTGAGTGCAGCTGATAATGAGGTAGAAATAAAACAAATTGTTAATAATTAAGCTAATATTTTCTACAGGAAACGAAGAAATCGGTTTAAAAATTCAAGAATTCAATTATCTTCAACTTGAACCAACCGCCTTCGACCCGGACCCTTGTTGGCAGAAGTGAGCGCGGTAGTCCGGAGGAGGGCTGGCGGAATTTACCGAAGTTGGAATTGTCGGATCGTTGTTGTGACCAGGTCTGAAGATGTCCGACCAGGTTGATCTTAAGCGCGGAAATGCGTTGACGGTATAGAGGACATGTTGTGGGTGCTCTGGCATTATCGTGTGTCCGGGCGCTGATGAATTTCATGCCGCTCTTGTGGCTCCTTGGTGGGTATGATCCATAATATTCCTATTGATTGCAACAGTCTTCAACGGATCTAATCGCATGCCGGTCTATGCTGGGCGATCCTCCAAGGTCACTGGTTGATTTGTAGTTTCAGCGATTTCTTCTGCTAAAGGTTCTGAAGGTCGTTTCTGGACTCCCCTGGAAGTCGAGCAGCACGCGTGGCGGCATCTCCGTGAAAAGCCATTTGGGTAATCTTGTCGTCGTCCACCTTTACCAGGTGGCTACTACATGGTTTAATTTTGCCTCAGCATGGCGTGGATGCTGAGGGACCTGGTCCGCTCCAGGACTCGCGTCCGGGATTCTGGCTTGTCATCTCAGCTTCAGTATTCTGCGAGGCAGCTGAGATGGAAGTGATTAAGCTTCCTGGCTTGGTTCGATGAGATGGTCCATGTCTCCGCCCGTAAAGGAGTGTCGTCAATAAGACGGACTTGTATTACATCTTAAGTTCGGTGTTCAGGTGAATAATGTGGTGGATTCCATACGAAGCTCGTATCGGCCGGAAGGCCTGATTTTGAGCTCCGTTGGCAAATCTTCGTCATCGATTCTCGTGTTATGACAGTTTGTTTCCTATGATAAGCGAAATTTCTACAAGTGTTTTGAGCTGAGCACTGTTCACTACTGATTCGGGGAGATAATTGTATTCCGCACCGGGTCACGCTACCTGTCCCGCCCTACCACAACGACATCCCGCACCCCTCGCTAATTCAACGTCCGCTAAATATAAAGTCACGGACCGGAAGTCATCAATACCTAAACGTCAAAAGGTCACGCGACCGCCGAGAAGGCTGCGCCAATCAGTTCCTGCAGGCGATGCGGATCCCAAGCCGCTCATCACGGCAGGCGTCCGTTACGGCAGAAAACATGAGACGGAAGAGGGTAAAATATAATGCTAGCCCCTTCAATTCGCTGGTAACCGCGAATTTCCGGATGCCGTCCGTTTTCAGTGACGCATGCCGTCATCCCCGACACGATCTGACACTGCTGTCCAATCTAATAAACTTATCAAAAACCTGGGCAAGTCAAAGGATGCTCCAAACTTAAGTTCCAAAAAGACAAATGTTATTAAAGTTGGGAAACCTCCTAACC
Source organism: Schistocephalus solidus (assembly GCA_017591395.1). Lineage (NCBI taxonomy): Eukaryota > Metazoa > Platyhelminthes > Cestoda > Diphyllobothriidea > Diphyllobothriidae > Schistocephalus > Schistocephalus solidus. Next base: position 7,422 of record WEDG01004377.1, read on the forward strand.
CTCCAGCAGCTACCATACATACCCAAAATTTCCTTAGCAATTATCCCAACCAATCAATTTCTCAGGCTGCCCCATTATTTAACCCTACCCCCTTACGGTACCAGTTTTTCCAAAACAATTTGTTCCGTTTTTCAAATCTTATTCTCCCCCATATTATTCCAATATTCCTCAAAAATCCTATTTTATAGGCCTCCTATTTTCGCCAACGCAGAAAATAGGCCTTCCTCCTCAATGGATTACCACCCAAATATGTTTTCTACAATAATCCTAATTTAGTTAGCAGTAACAGCTTAGCTAATTGTAGACAGCAGCCATTTTTACTTTCCGCCAGCACCTACCTCTCTACAGTTTACTTCCCCACCACCAAGTCTTCCTTTTTTTATAAGAAACGATAACCCTAGTTTGGATACTCGAACTACGCTAGATGTCATATTACTTAATGCTAGATCTGTTTTTAAATAAGATGGCGCAACTGAGAGCCATTGCTTTCGAGCTAATGCCCGATGTTTTATGCGTAACTGAATCTTGGACCCATCCCTTTAATTTCCGACTCTTTGCTTGTCATAGACCAGTACGATCTCTACCGTCAAGACCGCATTAGTAAGCGTGGTGGTGGTTGTCTTCTATATTAAAGCTTCATTTAAGAACTTCCCGTTTGATCTAGATGTTACGTCATTCTCTGGTAATTACTGCTTCGCATCCATTATCCTGTCGTCCAGGCAAAAGGCGATTCTCGGATGTATTTACAACCCGCCTAATTCATCATCCGATGATGATGCAAAAACTTTGTGAAATTTTTTTAAATTGATTTCGAAGTCCAATTTTTAACATTAAAAATAATCGCTGGGGACTTTTAATTTTTCCTGAAATTGACTGGATTTCAAACGTTTGTCCACCCAGATTTCAGCCTTTCCTCGATACGATTAATTTTTTTCTAATTGGTCCCAGCTTGTCCGTTCTTCAACGAGAGAAAGCATATTTTAGACCTGATTTTTCACAAACGACATTGCTCCCCTCTTCGTTGATTTTTAAGCAGGGCCTCTTCCAAAGTGACCATACACTAATTCACTGTTGCCTTCCGATTGTTTCATCGAAAAAAAGGTTAGTGCCGTTCGTACCTATCATGCTTTTTGACCTCGCAGATATGAGCTTAATTAGTAACTTTTTTGACTCATTGGACTGGCAGAATCTCTCCTCCATGAACGACGCAGCAAGTCTTTGTGACTTCGTGTCAGTCGTTTCAAATAACATCCTGAAGCTTGTGCCAACCAAAAATAGTCAAGCCCTACTGTCTCGAATCAACCGTTCCTCACTTTCTTTTGCCACGACTAAAGAAATTGAAGAAGCAGTTGAAAGATCAATATACTAGTTCGTTATCTGTACATCTAAGGATCGCAGAGATTTTTTTGAATTAGCCTCTAAGATTCGTCTTGCACATGACAGACAGAGGGAATCTTGCGCACTCAGTGAGCCAAACTCTGCAAAAATCTGTTGCTCAACTGTTCCGCCGTCGATCCTCTTCTAAACGAGGTTATGAAATTCCTCCATTACTAAATGAAGACAAGAACTTCGTTCTGGAAGACTCTGACAAGGCAGAACTGTTTAGTGCGTTCTTTTGCAAATCATCTTACGATGGAATCTGAACCGGTTCCGACGTTTCAGGCATGCACATTGAATGTTATCAGCACTATTGATTTCTCCTTAGAACTAATTCGTAAGCAAATAATTCGTCTGAAAAACTCGCACTCTTCGGGAACTGACGGTATTCCAAACTCAGTTATTAAGAGAGTGCCGAGCTTTCCCCGATTGCTTAGCCATGTATTCTCAGTTTATCTTTTAAACGGATTCTTTTCCTGACTCATGGAAGACATCTATTATTCTTCCTGTCTTCAAGTCGGGATCTCGTTCGGACGTAAATAATTATCGAGGCGTTCACAAAAACCCCGGCTCTCGCAAAACTTCTTGAAAAAAATTATTTTTAATCAAATTCTCGACTTTTGCCAAGAAAAATAAGCTTTTAAGCGACTCACAATATGGTTTTTCTACCTGGGAGATCATGCGAAGTGTGTCACTTAGCTTTTTCTTAACCTCGTCACTTCCCTTCGTAACGAGCAACAGTCAGTGGTTGTGATCTACTTTGACCTGAGCAAAGCCTTTGACAAGGTACCGCACAGACGTCTTCTAGTGAAACTGGAAGCCCTCGGCATCCGGCCTCCTCTCCTTGACTTCATTGGTTCCTACTTGTCTAACCGCAGCCAGAAGGTCCTAGTAGGTAATAGCTATTCGACGCCTCAACCGATCACGAGTGGCGTTTTTTTCAAGGCACCGTTCTAGGTCCCCTCTCTTCATTCTGTACATTAACGAAATTTCAACTTTACTCACAAATTCACAAAAATTTCGTTTACGCTGACGATCTCAAGTGCATTTATTCATTTTCTAAAGACACTGCTAATAGTTGCGTTGACAAAATCAACACTGATCTACTTATGCTCTCACGTTGGAGCTGTACTTGGCAGATGGAATTTTTCTCCATCCAAGAGCAGTTTCATGTGTTTTGGCCCCGCCAAGCTTCCTGGACCCCTAGTATTTCAAAAAAATAGTACACTTTTAGAACGATCAACCATAAAAAGACTTAGGTCTAAGTTACACGAATAAGCTAGCATTATCGCCTCATGCAGATCGAATTTCTGCAAAGGCTGCACAGATATGTGGTTTTTATATCACATAATTTCTTCCTTCCGGAAATAAAGTTAAACCTATACCGCATGTTTGTTCTTCCTATCCTCGAATACTGCTGTCCCCTATTTGGGCTGATGAACGCCTCTGACCGCAGTAAGATTGAAAAAGTTCAGAGGGTTTTTTTACTCGAAAACTATTTTCTCTTCCCCTGGATCCAGTTTCTCTTATACGGATAGATGCCAGTTAGCAAACATTAAATTTCTGTGGGTTAGAAGACTCGAAGCTGGTCTCTGCTTCCTGTTTCGCGTTAATTCTAGCCCAAATATCCCACGAATTAACGCTCTCACTCCGGTAAATCGACCCTATGCCACTCGTAATTCCTCCATGATCATTTCACCACCCCTTAGCTCCACAACCAACCGGTCTCAGTTTTTTTGCCTCCAAATATGCTTTCATATGGAATAATCTACCACTGCAAATTAGGTTGTCGTCTACATTAGCTATTTTTCAAAACCAAATTACGCAAACATTTAACTTCGAAAGATATAAAGTCCTTATTGTCTGTTTCTTTTCCCAAACTCGCAACTTTTTGGATTTTGAAAAAGGGTCCTCCTGGTATTTGAGGCAGCTCCCTTGATATTATATGGGTCTCTAATTATATTTTCCATCATCCTCTGCAGAGTCAATCTTTGCATTCACTTTTTTTCTTCCCTCCTTTTTAAACTAGCATTGCCAACTCTTGACAACCTTGATACTTTCCTTCGAATTTGCAACCCTGACGATAGTCTCCAGGATCTGTTGATGATCGAAGTGGGTTCTGATGGTTTCGCCTCTTTGGTGATGGACTATACAGTCAGCAAGGTCGCATCTCGATGATGATCTCGTGACCTCTACTGTCCCCTCTTCGTTTCGACCATGTTGTCTACGATGAGTTCGTCCTCTCTCACCTCCACTGGTGTTTATAAACAGTAGCTCTGACTGCTATATTACCTCTCACCCGACAAGGAGCGTCCCTGAACCCTCATACGCAGTCAGCAACATCACAATACTATCCCATTGCATTTAGCTATTAATTTTTTTAGTGAAGCAGTTTTTTTCTCCTATTTTTTTAAATTGGCGGCTCGCCGAACTCCGCCTCCGATTTAACCCCTAGGAGTTTTTTTCACTGCTTCTTTTCGAGTTCACCGTATATGCCAACGATTGTTGACTTTTGTTTTTATAAAATGGCAAAATCTTTTTTTGAATCGGATATGTTTACCATACTACTCATTTCTGCTCTTCATATGGATGCTCACATAGTGCAGCAATTATCCACTTTGTATTTATTTAAACCATGATACTAAGTTTGTAATGATGGGGCCCTCTGGGCCTTAAATATACAATTTATTTATTTATTTATTTGCCTATAACTCAAAGGGAACAGATTAAGATTCATTAGGTGGGTTGGATATGGCAAGGAGCTTTGACTTCTAACCATTTTGGTGGCTTTCCTCTGTACTCTTTCGAAGCAGGTCTGATCTTGAACTGTCCAGGGTTTCCAGGCTTGCATAGCATATTCCAAATGCGGCTTATGAATGTTCAAAACGTCTCAGCGAAGAGATCTTCATCGAAATCCAAAAAGGCTCGTCTGATGGCATGCAAATCCGCAATTGCGCTCTTCGCCACTTTCGAGTAGTGAGACGATGGTTTTAAGGTGGTGGTCGTCAGCACACTAAGGTCCTTTTGGGTTTCCACGTCTTTAAAGGCTTCACCGTTGAGAAAGTAACTTCTACTTTCGGCAGACCCAGGTTGGTTGCCTAAGCGAAGTATTGTACACTTATCGACGTAAAAACGCAAAAGCCAATGATTCGATCACTCCTCCAACCAAGTTAGGATGATCTAACGTTTATCTTCGTCAGCAGGGCTCTGGATTACATTCCAGATTTTAATGTCATCGGCAAACATTACTGCTTCACAGTCGAGATACCTGACACAACCGTTAACGTATATTAAAAATAGTATTGGCCCTAGTACTGAACCCTGAGGAATCCCACTCTCGACCGCAGCAGAACTTGACCTCTCTTGGCCGATGCACACAACCTGGCGCCGACCCACGAGGAAGTTTCAATCCACTTGAGGAGGTAACCTCTGATTCCAATTCTTTCTAGCTTGTACAGCAGTCTCTCGTGCGGCACAGTATCGAAGGCCTTTTGAAAGTCAATGAAGGCAATGTGAACCACGTGTCTATCTCCAAGTGCTTGGATCTACCTCTGGAGCGAACACAGCAAATTCGTTGTGCATGATCTAAGGATTTGACGGTGCCAAGCAGTGCCAAATCAATAAACCTATTTATTTCTGAACCCGTGTTGACAGCTTGATAACAAATTATGAGTCACTAGGAATTTCACCAATTCGCTCTTGATGATCCTTTCCATAATCTTGCCAAATGCATGTCAAGCTTATGGGCCTGTAGTTTGTAACTGACGCCCGGCTACCGCTTTTGTACAAGGGAATTATATGTGCCAGCTTCCAATCGTAAGGAAGAGTTCCGGAGTCAAATAACTTTGGAAAGAGCACTAAAAGAGGTGCGGAAATTTCACTGGCGCAGAAGAGACTATTTTTACTGTTTAAACTTCTAAACAGTCGTACATTTAACCCCCTTACATCTCTGAGGCACCTCGACCACTCTCGGCGCACCAGTCATAGAGATGTATTTTTATTTCTGCCTTTGGCACGCACAGTTAGATACCGACAGTTTTTTTCGGTAAACGCTATAGCAATCTGGAATAAGATACCTAAAAGTATCAAAATTCAGCAAAGCTATCCTTTGTTTACGCGAACTGTCACTAGTTTTCTACATTCAGGACATCTTCCAAAACTTTTGGGTACTGACTCTGTGGAAGCTTTCTTCGGTTCTGATGGCGTTCACGGACTCTGAATCCTGTGCCGGACTTCATGCTGAGGGCAATATTGCTGGCTCTGCAGACCTCAATCGGCTTATTTCTCAGTCGAAAGTGAGCAACCGCTCGCCGACATACCTGCTGGTTCAGAATACCGGATCCGTAACACTGAATTGAGAAGTTCCTCACCGGGCACCTGTGTTTACGCGTCATTGTCCTGAACTTTAATATCTCAATAAGCTGCAGTTTTTTCTCCTGAAAACACCTGAAACAACGATCAGGAGTTTTTTTTTACTGTCAGCTTGACCCTCTACTGTATATATTTTTTTGACCTTGCCGGTAAACTGGCAATAAATAAAATAGAAAAATTGTATGTAGCTAATGCTTGCAGTCGGCGGGCTATCCACTGAGGGACGAAGGAACCTTGCCTCGTTTGTGAAGACTGAGCGGTAGAACTGTGAAAAGTACTCGGCTTTTTCCCTGTTTTCGGAAATTTCGACGCCCACGGCAGTCTTAATCAGCGGTATTTAATGCCTATTCCTTGGACGTCTACGGAGGTAAGTGTAGACTTACTATGGATTCTGTGTTGCCTTTTGCAGCAAAGTCTTCTCAAATTCTCTTCGCGTTTTAAGAATAAGGCTTCTCGTTTTGTTTTTTCTGTGTTTGTTACTTATTAAAATAGGCGACTTGATTAGACTCGCAATATTTTCTCCACAATTCTTGCTTCTGTTTATTTCCCTTTTTAAGTTGCTGTCTAGCCACCCATTACGCTTGCTGTGATGGACACTCGTTAGTGGGCAGTGGTTGTCCATACGTTGCAGAAGAACATTTAAGAAGGACTCCTAATCTTCATTCACGGTGCTCGAAAAAATTGAGGTCCAGTTGATGTCTTTTAAATCTGCTCGCATCTGATGAAAGTTTCCTCGCCAAACGTTATGCCGTTTGTCCTCTATAGCAGATGCAACGGAGAATAAGGATTAGTCCCATATAAGCACAACATTATCACTACGACCGAGCGGAGGCATTGAAATAATCTCGTCAATTCTGCCTGATGTTTTCGTGAAAACCGGGTCGAGACAGTTAGCCCTTTGTCCTTCACGTGTTCTGGTGGGGAAAGGGACATGTTGTGTGAGGAGTGCCTTCAAGGTCTTTTGCAGAAAAACATAATCAAAAGTCGATTTCGGGCATGATGATTGAACAGTGCTCCAGTTAATTCCTGGTGCGTTGAAGTCACTGATAATCATGATATTAGGTCGACTGGATAAATTTTCTAATTGTTCCAACATGTGGGTGTCCGCGACTCGGTCTATCCTAGGTGGCCGATAGACAATGAGGACATCCAGATATGGAGAGCCAAGAGCCTTGATGTTCCGTGATGCTTCCGTGCTGCACACAATTTTGCTCGTCTTGTCAGATTCTATTAGCACGTCTTTCACTTACACATTTATTCCACCACCCTGTCGGTTTTCTCTGTCCTTCCGATATATTTTGTATCCAGACAATGTTAATTCGCTATCTCAAACACTGCCCGACAGCCAGGTTTCGGTTACTGCTATCACATCTGGAGATACTTCGGCAAGGCAAACTTTTAGCTCATCAAGTTTTGATAAAAGGCTTTGTGCATTTGTGTAAAAGCACTTCAATTTTGCGCCAACCAAATTTCCTGTTGTGTTTGTCAATTTTATGGGCCCAACTGCGTCTCCTCTAACGTCAAGTTTGTATGTCTTTTCCGTTTCTTTATGATTTTCGGTAACTCTGGTTTCTTTAGTGAGAACGCTGGGTGTTACGGAATCAGTTCTGACATCCCTTTGGGAAATTGGTTCCCTGATGGTTTTGGCGTTAGTAAGGTGGCTGCCGTTTTCCTTAGAACAATCGGTTGGTTCAATGGAAAATTCGTATTCTTTTGAACTACCCTTGAAAATAGCCAGATTGTGTTCGCCAGCCTTCAGTCTTCATTGTAGTTCCCAGACAAGTTCCCGGCGTTTCAGCCTTTCCGCAGGGGAGTAGTCCGGTTGAAAAAAAAAAACTTTATGCGAGTGACGGAAGTTAGTTTTTTTGGAAAGGATCGCCTTTATTTGGTCTTTGCTCTCTAGCATTATTTTGAAAGGTCGCGGTCGCAGCGTTCCTAGGCTGTCTTCGGACATTTTGCCGATCCGGAATGCTTTAATTACTTTTACTTCCACGCCCGTTTGGAGCAACTGGTTTAGGAGGCCATTAAACGAAGCAAGGACTTCGGCGTACGGTCTTTAGGTCGGACTGCAGTTAAATCGTGCAAACCCTGAATAACTAAACACTGTTGCCAATCCTGTTGCTTGAAATATTCGCTTCCTCTTAAGTTTTCCTTAGGGGCACGAGAACGGTTTACAGAGCTTTCGTTGGGATTTAGTCTACCTCTGACCATACTCACATCTGAAGGCTTCAATGAATCCATCAGAGTTGATTGTGACTTTGCCTCCTGTTGTGGTGTTTCCCCATTGCAGCTTGCCACACGTTTGTTTTTTTGGATTCAAATACGGTCTTTTTAGAACACCCAAGATAGCAGGATGAGATTTTTGGTTTGCTCTGGTCGTCGTCCATAGGATTCAGATACTGTGTTCCTGTTATTCGGTCGTTATGGGTATTCGCGTCCGAACATTGTGAGCTGTAACAAGTTGTAGTTTTTGATACTTTTGGTGCTTTAGTCACTGCCTTTTTAACTGAGATATTGCTAAGCGTATTTCGTCGAATACTGTTATCTTCCAAGAGTTTCCTTATGTCTACAAGCTCATTTTCCAGTTTTTGAACTCTTAGTAAAATATAAGAACATCCAACGCAAGATTCGTCCTCATAGCCGACGGATTTGGCTGTCATTACGCTCTTTGCGCTCTTTGCTAGTTTTTGGTTGTAAGTATAAACTGATTGAGTGTCAGTCGTGGATGTCGAAGCCAGCTCAACAGGCTTTCCTTTAAAGGAAGTTCCGTGACTGGTTCTGTTGCTAGCAAACAATTGTTTTGAGTCCATGAATGTTAAAACACTGCGTAAAAGTATGTTCTCCTTTGAGCCTATAACGAAAATTTCCGACTAGCTTTGGATAATGGCGACTATTTAATGAAATATGAGCAAAAATGTTTATACTTGTTCAAAAACACTTTTGAAAAATACTATAAACAGTATAAAGGATATTCAGGAACGACTCAGCCGTTCGGAGATGTCGAAGGTCCTGGATAACTTCAGGTCTTCACGAGGTTGTACACGTTTGGTTCCCTGAGTGGTTGTCAGTTATTATTTGTGCAGAGGCTGCGCAGTCAACTTGAATAAGATAATAAACAAATTCCAATTTGATTCCGTTTTATGAGGAATTTTGGAACAAGAAAATTTCAAGATGAGCAGGAAGCAAGTAGGTGCATGAAGTTGTAACACTATTGTCCGGAAAAGTCTTAAATAAACTGGTAACGGAGTTTATATTGTCTAAGTTGGAGAACAAGAATTGGTGGTTCCTATGCACACGACCTTTAATTTTCCTCATCTTTTCCGAGCAGCTTTCTCTATGATTCAGAGAAATGACCATCGGGAATTTAAGTTGGCCTCTTTAAACTATATTTTCTGTACCTCGTATTTCCAATAAACCATGATGTCTCCTTATATCAGCAGTCATTCAAAATATGAAGTCCTCCGGACGTACACAGTCTAAACTGCTGCCGTTTCTTTGTCTACTTACCATCATCAGAATTCAATTCTTGATCCAAAAATGCTGAGGCCTCAAGTTCACTTTTGCCTTTTCGCGAGATTTTATTTTTCATGCGCCATAGTGCTCAATAACGAACCATATCGACGTTTCATTAAATCATTCTGAAATAATACTTCAGAAGTAGCCTGCGCTACAACTTTACCTTATTTTCCTAAGCAGTTTTTTTTTCACCTACCCTCTATTCAAAAATGGAGGTCGGTTGAACTCAGCCTCCATTTATAAGGTACGAGTATTTTCACTGCCTATTTACTAGTTTACTATTAATTTCAAAACATCGCTAATTATTGACCTAACAGGTCCAGATCTGCGTAAATTATTAAATATTTTTACATTTTATCTGCACACACTCATAATTTTTTTCATTGCAAATATTTGTTAAGACAATGCCTTGATAGCGCTAAATAAATATAAATTCCCAAAATTCCAAAATTAACCCAATCTCTTTTGTAGGGGTATCTGATATTCTGCTATTTCCGGTATCTGCTAGTTCAATGGAAAAGATCGAAATCGCTAATTTTCCGAACCAAGTGTGCTGAAGTACCATGCTTGCGTTCTGTTGTGTAGATGAGGGTCGAAGCGGCTAAGAACCGAGGTGTACAAAATAAATTAACCCTAAGTGGAGAATTTTGTCTAAACTACAAACGACAAGAGCACGGCAAAAATGTCAGAGGGGTGTTAGAATGCAGAAACGCAGCGTCTAGATAGCGAGTGTTGTTGAGGATTGTAATGAACTCTGAGCTAGATCCAGAAAGCTATGCATCAAGGATAAAGAACAGAGTCCGGAGTTCAATTGAGACGGCGATCAGTAGAATGCAATCAAGAAATGAAGATCAATCGTTCCAATTGACTGCAAGTAATTGAGAGAGATCAGTACAATCAAGATTGCAGCGGTGACATGCAGCAGCGAAAACAGAAGATGTCCAACATGCCGGTTGAAGCTGGCTCCTGTTTTGTTTTTATTTAGCACATTAAAACAAGGGATCATAAAGATTCAGGTGAACAAGAAAGATACAAAGATGTAAATTGTACAAATACCTACACAACTCCCCCCACCAGAGCGTTTTTGTACAAAAAAACGCTCGATGAAATAAAAAGCAAAAGATTATGCGACAACGTCCTTAAGATTGGCAGGAAAATGGATACGTCTACCAGAACGAGAGGGAATGCGTTGTGGTGAAGAAGTAGTAGCAAAACGTGTGGGTGGGGTGGTCGAGTGGGAAGGTTGAGTGGAAGGGACCAACATAGGTGGAATGGGTGGTGACGGTGCGGAGTAATTAGATAGAGCAACGGGCGGTGGGACGCACTCAATATAAGCTGGTATGAGTCTGTCGATGGAGACTGTGTCAGTCTTTTCAGCCTTCTGTATGACGTTATACTTGTACATACGTTGAAGCACCTTGTATGGGCCATCATAAGGGGAACAAAGAGGCTTGCGAACTGCGTCGTGCCGGACGAAGACGAATGGAGCAGATTTAAGGTCGTCTTGCACAAAAACGCGTTTGGATGTCAGGCGAGTGGGAGTTGACGAATTCTTTTTTAGTTTATTTTATTGCATTTTATTTATTTTATTTCCAGTTTACAGGCAAGGTCGCAAAATATATATATTGTAGAGGGTCAAGCTGACAGTGAAAAAAAAATCCCCGATCGCGCCCCGTGCCGTGGAGAAAAAACTGCAGCTTCTATTATAATTTCAGTGCTCTGGACAGGGACGGTTAACATTGGTGGTGCCCGTGAAGAACCTCTTATTCAGTGGTTACGATCCGGTATTCTGCGCCAGTAGGTATGTCGGCGAGCGGCTGTTCGTTGTCGACTGAGAAATAATCCGATTGATCTGCAGAGCCGCAATTTTCCCCAGCGAAGACCGCATGATTCAGAGTCCTCGCAACGCTATCAGAACTGAAGAGAGCCTTAATGAGTCAAAACAAAGTTTTTGGCTAAGTCCTGACAGAAACAACTGGCTTCGCGTGCCAGCCGAAATTGATGAACGGAAAGCATTCGACAAGCTTTTAAAGTACGCAGGGCTAAAATGTACCCGAAGTACATAGTTTACTGTATACAAGTTCTGCTGTGGTACATTGAATGTCCCTTTCGGAGCAGCCGATCGAATTACCTAAAAGGATGAGGCAGAGTTGCCACCAGCGGTCGAGTGACATCAGTGTTGTCTTTAAGTTGACGATGAAGTCGTTCTAATGAGGCCGTTAGAAGTGAGGGTGGATATTGTCGTGATTGTGCGCACAATCTCGGCGCTGGGCAACCTACCAAGACCGCGGTCAGTGGTAATGGTGGCTGGCACACCAAAATTGGCAATCCAGTGATGCAGGAAGACCATGGCAATATTTTCTGCCGAGGTATCCGATATCGGAATTGCAATTGGCCATCGTGTGAAACGGTCGACTGCTGTGAAAATATGTGTGTAACCACGTGAGGGTGGTGACGGCCCAACTAAGTCTAAGTGAACGTGATGGAATCGAACGTCTGGAACAGCAAATGTGCTTGGAGGGGAAACGTTATGGCGATTAACTTTGTTTTTCTGGCACGCGAAACATTGCCTTGTCCAAAGGGCAATGTCGGAGTTCATCTTTGGTCAGACAAAGCGAGCAGCAATACGTTTGCGACAGGCGCGGATGCCAGGATGCGACAGAGAGTGAAAATGGTTAAACACTACCTTACGGTAGGATAATGGAAAAACAGGTCGGGGAGTGCCTGTAGACCAGTTGCATAAAATCATACCTGGTGATGCTGGAAGTGGTGCATCTCGAAGCTGCAGAGTACTAGATTTACGCAGATCAGCAATGGACTCGTCTTCTAGTTTTAGGTCTGCAAGCGTCGCCAGGTCGAATTTGGATGACAAGGTGTTGATTTCCGGTCTCGATAATGCATCAGCAACGACATTGTCGCTGCCTTGGACATAGCGGATATCAGCAGTAAACTGCGAGATATAGTCAAGGTGACGCACTTTTCTGGGTGAGTACCTATCTGGTTTTCCCTTGAGGGCATAAGTAAGAGGTTCTTGGTCGGTATGAACCCGAAAATCTCTTCCCTCTAATAGGTGGCGAAAATGACGAATATCCAGGTATATAGCCAGGAGCTCGCGAGGCAAATAACTGAAGCGAATCTGCGCCGATTGTAGCTTCTGTGAAAAGAAAGTCAATGGCTGCAACTGGTTATTCACCTGTTGATGTAAGACTGCGCCGACAGCACGGTTGGAAGCGTCAGTGGTCAAAATCAACTGCGTAGAAGCGTTAGAGTTGAGGTGGTGCAGCATGGTCGCATCAGCGAGTGCCTTCTTGGCTGCCTCAAAAGCTGAGTGAGCTGCCGGTGAAAGTTCAATCGGCTTGGATTTCGACTTCAAAAGATCAGTCAATGGAGCCAGTATTGCCGCATAGTTGGGATTGAAACGTCGGTAATAATTTATAAGTCCAATAAAACGTCGCAGTTTTGTGAGGGTCTTTGGAGACGGAAAAGATAAAACGCTTTTCACCTTCTCTGAAAGTGGTGTGATTCCATGCTGATCGACGTGATGACCAAGGAAATCAAGAGAAGGAACGCCAAAAAGACATTTGTCGACGTTTAATTGCAAGCCATGTCTGGAAACGATCGAACACTTAACGCAAGTGTGATGCATATTCCGCTGGCGAAGAACTTGCGACGAGTATGTCATCGATGCAGACAAAGGTAAACGAAAGACCGCGCAAGACCTCATCAATAAACCGCTGGAAGGATTAGGCGGCGTTACGCAAACCTAAAGGCATGCGGAGAAATTCGAACAAGCCAAAAGGCGTTGTGATGGCGGTTTTGGGGATGTCTTCCTCAGTGACCGGTATTTGATGATATGCTCTCACAAGGTCGGTCATCGGCTGATTTCTTGGGGACCATGTGCAGAGGTGAGGCCCATGGGCTGGAAAATGGGCGAATAATCCCCAAATTGAGCATGTGTTCGAACTCACTTCTGGCCACCCGCAACTTTTCTGGATGAAGCCTACGTGGGTGGGCATGAACGGGTTGTCCTGTGGTAACTATGTGATGCTTAACTGTTTGCTGAACGTTTCCGGTAAACTGACAAGGTTTAGTGAGGGACGGATAGTCCTTCAAAATGTCAGCAAATGGCGAACATGGAATAGTCAAGTGTATGCCAACCGAAGTTTCAAAGTTGACCGTAGCGACGGTGAAAAGTCTGGTTGTAGTATCAATGAGTCGACGATGCTTTAAATCAACTGAAAGACCGAAATTTGATAGGAAATCGGCTCCAATAATCGGTGACTGGACGTCGGCTAGGATAAAGACCCATTGGACACATCGCCTTAGACCAAGGTCAAGAGTTAGGGACTGTTGTCCGAATGTGTGGATGACGGTGTTGTTAGATGCCTGCAATGAGAACTGCAAAGGCTGGAGGTGGTGACGCCTAGGAGGCGGGATAACAATAACCTCAGCAGCTGTTTCTACAAGAAAACAGAGACCACTCGCCTTATCGGTGATGTAGAAGAGGCGACTGGGTCGCGGTTGGCCAGCAGCAGTCGTCGCCATTACTGGCTGGCGTTGTCGTTTAACTGTTGCGGCTTATAATAATAATAATAATAGTTGTATTTAATACCGGTTTACAGGCATTGTCAGGTGTGAATTTGTACGGCAGAATACACTTGCGTGCTTTCAGGCCCTATGTACGATGGTACCAGCACACGGTCTGTGGCTGCCGTTCCCGTGATTTGGAACGTCGACGTTGATATGTTTGACGACTATTTGACTGGAGATTGTTGATGATAGAACACATGTTGCTGACTTGCGTGCATAAAAGGCGTATGGTTTCCTCTAAATCTTCAAAATCACTGCTTCGCACGATATTTAAGGCTTGCGAATGGTCAGATGATGGTGCGGCTCGTCGATGAGCACTACAGCACGATGATACCGTCACATAGGGAGGGTCACGTTCTGACTTTGGAGTGCCTTGATGAGCAGGAATGTCAATATTATCAGATCTGGAAGTGGACACCGATGTCTGTTGAAGACTAGAACATGCGGTACCGCTTGGGTAGCATTCCATGATTCTATCTGCATGAGTGGCTAGCTTATCCAATGAGGTGCTCGTGTCGAGCATAGCCAATACCTGCTGAATGGGCAGGGGAAGTTTATCAAGCCAGATCTGTCTGAAATTGCATCATCCATATGACGACCAGCAAGCAAAGAAAGCATGTTTCGCATAAGTGGGGAAGGTGTTTGATCGCCATGTTTGACTTGCGTGAAAAGCTCACGCAGAATTCGGTTGGCCGACTAGGCCACACGATTAATTACAGCATCCTTCAACTGGGAGTATGGCTCCTCAGCAGGGATAGGATCAAAGAGGTACTCGACGTCAATGGCAACATCGAAAGGAAGTGATTGCCCTACGTATGAATAACGCGTGCGTTCACTGGTGATACGGCGAGTCGAGAAAACTGCCTCGATCTGCCTAAACCATACGCGAGGGTTGCTTGGCGTAAATGGAGGCAATTTGAAAGAGAGGATATGGACTTCAAGAGAGTCTGCGTTGGTCTCATTGTCCGTCATAGCAAGTGATATGTTGCGTAATGATAGAAAAGCGAGGTCACCAATTTTGTAGTGTAGATGAGGGTCGAAACTGCTAAGAACCGAGGTGTACAAAATAAATTAACGCTAAGTGGAGAATTCTGTCTAAACTAAAAACTACAAAAGGACGGCAAAAATGTCAGAGGATTGTTAGAATGCAGACTCACGAAAAACGCAGCTTCTAGATAGCGAGTGTTGTTGAGGATTGTAATGAACTCTGAGCTAGATCCAGAAAGCTATGCATCAAGGATGAAGAGCAGAGTCAGGAGTTCAATTGAGACGGCAATCAGTAGAATGCAATCGAGAAATGAAGATCAATCGTTGCAATTGACTGCAAGTAATTGAGAAAGATCAGTACAATCAAGATTGTTGCGGGGAAATGCAGCAGCGAAAACAGAAGACGTCCAACATGCCGGTTGAAGCTGGCTGTTGTGTTTTTATTTAGCACATTAAAACAAGGGATCATAAAGATTCAGGTGAACAAGAAAGATACAAATATGTTAATTGTACAAATACCTACAGTTCTAGTACTCGTGGTAAATAAATTAAAAATTGCGATCACATCATATTTGCCAACTGTTTCTCCAAGAATCGTGAATACTTACAAATTTATCGAATAAACAATACGTTTCATTCTCGAAGTAAAAGGATGTAATCAGATCGGTGATTCTCGTGACAAAATATGGGTGAATTCTTAGGATTCCCATAAATGGATATGTGCACTATTTAGGATACTTAAAGTAGCCCTAACGTAGCTGGCGGGCTTCTCGACTTAGTCTGCAGTTCGACTATTTAAGTATGGCAAAGATCGTTTCTCGCTTTGCTCCTTGGTTGGTGCGGCCACGTTTTTTCTCTGGTGCAACATTCCATGCACCGCCAAATAGCATCTATAACAAAGTTCGTAATTTTATTATCAATAACCCGTCACTACGTGATACGAGTATGTTCATTTTTACCACTTGACTTCCAGGTGCAACACCTTTATCTCAGGAACCATCTAAAACACTGAGTAAGATGCAACAAGAACTTTTGGACGAACTTGAAGCAGCTGATGTTAGCATACTTTGATTTATACACTGTCTTAGATAAGTTATCGTGACGTAAGAACTCGTGAGGCGGGGCCCTCATCAAAGGAGAGGCCGAATCTGATCCCGTTTGACGAAGAGCGCCGTGTCACGGGTTGCATCTGTAAGAAAAGCCAGTTATATCTATCATAATTAGATTGCATGCTCACCTTACTCCCGATGCTTCAAATTAACTTACGTTTTACGATTATTCTTCACTTCACCTCCCCGTTTTGTATTGAGATTATTTCAGTAAATAGTGATGACTGGCTTGTAGAGTATCTCTAAGATTTCGGGTGTAGCTCATAGCAGCGCAAATTTATGGCCTGATGGGTAGTACAACTTTCGCAGCCTCTTGAATCCTGTATCCAACTCTTCGGATTCACTGATATAGTGGGCGCTTTCCAATGATAACAACTAGTGTCTGGGATCCGTCGGTTCAAAAAGAAACCCAAATTTTTCAGTGGGGATGCGGAAAGGCTATAGCAGATCTGGAAGATAGACCATTTCCAGAATTCGTCTGCTTCATAGGTCATAAACAAAGAAATTGTGGATATGGTGTCGCCGCCGGCACGACATTCCACGGAAGAGGTCATTTTTTCCACTTCTAATCCTCAAAGTCTCCGCTGTCTCAGTAGAACTTTAACTTTAATGTGCCCTATCATTCGAGTATAACTGCGACCGAGGCGGTGTTACAACCGAGGAGTCCAAACACCCAGCAAGGTCTGTCCTTCATCTAAAAGTTCCAAGTACGTTCTGAGGGTTATGTATAATTGGTTATAATGCGTTCTGACTGGGTTTTAAAAAAGAAGTTACTCTGGCTTTACGCCCCTCGGGGAAAAAATGTATGGTCACCATGTGCGCGCCTCCCTGGTATTTCAGCAAGTCTTCACAATCGTTCTCACTCTGCTTTGCTTGCGTTTAGACTTTCAGGCAATAAAAAAATGCATGTGGATTTTGACGAGCGTGAGTGTGTCTTGAGTGTTTTCTGCTTCCAACACTTGAATACCCCAACTGTTTTTTTTCGATGCAACTGCCCATCGTTATTCCTCGTTGTCAAGGCTATGGCATTAACGCTGCTTAAATATTCTTTGCTGTCTCACCAATTCTGTTCACTTTCGTGAAAGACCGGATGTTTCACCGCGCATTAGCATACTGGGTATTACTGGCGGTTGTGTTCAATTCATCACAGATATTGATTACTCCGAGGAAATTACTATGCTGAGGGGTCTTTTAGAGGAATGGGGTTTGTGATATCCAGCAGAGGTAAGCCTGATAAATTAACTCGGAAACAAGGATGATCACTGACTTTTATTGTCGTAGTTATCTGTCCGGTTACGGTAGATAATATCCGGAGCTAATGGACATATAATGTATCAAATTGAACTTTCTGTCTTAGGCACAAATGTGAGACAATATTGACCAACGAATTAGTTACACACGCTCGATCGGTCAAAACCACAGAACTCAGCAGTCGCGCAAATGACCAGCCTGAGAGATTACAATGTCCCTGTCCTTATATACGACTTTGAGAAATATGTACTATTTGAATGTATTCCATAGTCGTCGCCTTCTTATAAACCAAAGCTTATACGGTCGGTCAGGAATCGCTTATCAATTTTCCCCTCCTTGCTCACCGATGAAGATGGCTGAGCCATCTGCTACGCATACTTCAACAGGAAATCGTCCGGGAAGTCCTCTCGCCTGAACCCGATCCTGACGGATGATGGCGTCGAGGTGGCCAAGCAAAGACTTCTCTGTCTTCCTAATCTCACATGTAGAGTCTCGGAAAGCTGCAACCCCAGGTGTCAGCTTACACTTCCTCCTCTATCACAGCGGTCAATGTAAATCCCCTCGCAGACATGACATGCTGGCCGCCCTTTCGCAGTAGACGAACCATGCATGACTTGTATGATATCCTGTCAATCGCTGGTTTAAGGTGTACTCTAATAACGCCTCTGTCTACGAACCAATATCAGATGTCTAAGATCGCGTCAAAAAATCTTTTACTCAGTAGTAAGAACTGGTTGAAAGAATCACCGTTGATCTGCTGATTATTACTGACTAGAATTACAGGCCTGAGCCAGGCGACTCTTAAAACAACCACCATATTGACCACTTCTGATGTACATATTATCGAGGCGATAGTAGAAGGATGTTGAACTTTGTTAATCAGAATAGGTTGGCTGCCGCCCGCAAGTGCTTCCTGCATCAGCGCAAACATTCTGCGGTAATCTCTATTCTTCTTTATGTTTTAAATTTTTTGATTTATGTTCAATACCGGCGTATGAATGTGGTATGCATTTTCAACGTATACTCCGACAGCGATTGTTTAATTTTTTTCTCTCTTTAGGTCATGAAGATAATCATCACATCAGTTACCTCCTCCTCTACAAGGGAATTCCAACACGTTGCAGGTGTGGGCACTGGTTTAAACTGGTGGATTATGATGAGTATGAGGCCGCCAGAGACAGGTACTGGAACAGGGTGAAGAATGAGCCAGAAAACATGAAACTCTTGAAGGAATTGGAAGACACGGAACAGGTTCTGCAGCAACTGCTTGAGGAAAGTAAAACTATGACCAGAAACTCGGTGGGTGCAACGGAAATGATGGACAAGTTGTTAATCAATTGGAACAAGTACAAAACCACTTATGGACAAATTCGAAGGAAGATTGACATGGCATGCCTCTCAGATATCCGATAGAGCCCTGCTGTTGCTCCCTCTATTTGTGTGGCCATATGCTGCTGTGCTTCATCTCAGGTTATAGACCTCTCGACAGGGATTGTATAACCCCATTTTGACTTTCGGTCTACTAACTTCTTCCCCTTTCATAGTCGAAACATCAGTAGAGAAACTGCATTACCTATGCTCCGTCTTGTGAGTAGCCTTCTGTTGGTTATCTTAGTTGTAGCCCTACGCCGCGGTGAATCACACAATCACCTCTTCGAACTGCAAACTAGGTCGCATACTCGGGCTATTTTCGATACTGTGGTAGTGTTAGTAGAAGAACCCCTTTTGCCCGTCCTTCCTTCCGTAGACGACTATCCATTCTGTTTCCATTGTTTTCGAATATCGAAACCTCCCCGCTATTTGAGGTATCAGTGTATTAAATTGATTGTGATCCAAAGAATAAGACAAAACTGACGTTTAGAACGTAAATCACCTACAAATAAGCTTTTTCTCGCTACCGCTGTCTTGCGAGCTGGCCAAATATAAGACTGTGGAGAATAACTGGAGCCTGCGTCTTTTGCTAGTCGTAACTTGATTTAAGCTGACGCGTGCGGAGCTGCCTTTGAATAGGCTGGGAGATATTCGAACTGATCTGTCAATTCGTGTGACGACATTTGCAGCCCCACTTACTCAATGGATAAACTGATCAGATTACTTGCCGAGTTAACCTGAGAGAAAAGTCTTCCGATGTGTCTCATCCGAAACGGCTAACTGAATACGTGATGAGGACTGATCAGGCGCTCGTCTGGGGGCTACCGGTCTGTGCTTTTAATGTCCCACTGACTCAGCTTACATATAAGTCCGTCCCCCGCCGGTTACAGTGGGCATTAACACTGATGCGTTAACCTACGATATGTAGTTGGCTGAACCGGTTGTTACTAATGCCCTCGCAGACACCTAAGTGATTGTCGAATGTGGCATCTTACTGGTGATCTAAACAGATACCTCTAGTGGTTCATTTTTCGGTGACCACCTTACCTAGATTTTTGTTTGAGTGATAAATGGAACTCCTTGGCAGTCTATTCTATGTTATGTCCAGTGTGCCTCTCTTGAGTCCGGACTTCGTGCTGGCAGTAGGACCGGCTTTGGGAGGTTTTCGTCAGAAGAAAATCGCTGTGGATAGTTAAACGTTGGGAAGATGTGTCAAGTTCAAGAGTTAAGCCGCGGTAGGGGGTACAGTGCAAGGCATACGCGCTGGTCCGAATGTCTCAATTGCAACATCGAATGCGCTCTCCATCGTGCTCCCGCACACGAATGACGGACGCCGTAGATGTATACAAGCTGGCGTCATCTGCTCATTGCCTGGTCAGTGTTGTGGATTGCAGCTCGTCTGCCTTCGGAGAGTTCTCGAAGCTATCTCTCCGTGGTCCTTTTGGGTTTTTGTTCCCACACCATCCTTTGGAGTCGCTGCGTTATCAAGCTTGGTGGAACGCCCGACGGAGTTCATTCGCGTGCCTTCTCTCTTGTGCTTTATCTGCCAGGTCGTCACTTTTTACCAGTGCAGTTTCTCCCTCAAAACCGGAGTTGTAACATTCGCTTGATAATGCTGCTGGATTTGACGTGGACGATGGCGATTCATTGCGTCTGTTCCTCGGCTCTTTGCACCATTAGACAGTCCTGGGGTTAACACTGTCGGCAAAGACAAGGGAGACTGGAATAGTCATTTCTGGCTCATCAGCCAGTTATGTCCCACCCCGTGTGGTGCATCACCCGAGGCTCAATCTGGTGTTGTACATGGATCTTCTTCGTGTTTGTATATTTGAAGTGCGTATTAATCAATCGTACCCTTAGGCGGGCCGTTATGCGGAAGTAGGAATTTTTGCATGACCAACAGCGCCCTGTCGTGTGTGCATGCCTGTCTTTCAGTGTAAGTGTGATAGTAGCGTATATGTCCAGAACGCGAACGCTATCTGCGTTTCCGGCCTCTCATAGTGATTTGATGAAGGGTGGCTTTACACAGCAGCAGTCACAATGTGTTGGAAGGGGTCCGATGATCAGCGAATAGATTGAAGTTAAAACCGCGGTCATAATTGGCCTTGGAGAGTCTGGACCTTAAGTTAGACAGACTCGGGCTTAGGAATCCGTTATGGGTACCGATTTCAGAATAGATCAATAAACCTTTAGTAGCTGCCGAACTTCCCATAATATTAAGCGTAAAGGTATTTGCTCTGGAAAATTTCGATGAACCACTAACGTCATAAAATATACAGGCCTCAAGTAGCAATTAGGGAAGGGGCAAACCCTGCTCACGGCACGCGTGCACCTTTCAAGCAGTTATTCGTTAAGGATGTCGGACTGATTTTGTTTTGATGAGTAATGGGAAAATAATTTTGTTGTGTAAAGTAAAAGAATATGTATGGTGCACCGCCGAACCTGATTGGATTGAGACCAGAGAGTGATCTATTCGTAACTCGCAAGCTGGATAGATGGCCTGCTATTCCCAACAGATGAAGCGAGGTAAATCTCTGTCCAAAAAACAGGGAACGACTGAACGCAAGTTCTTAAAGGACGCTCTGTTTGAAGACAGATATATTTATCAAAATAAAAATAACGTCCGTTGCGATGTTAATTATTCAGTTGTCTTTATTATCAAAGACGTTTTCATTATGAAGAACACGAAAAATCCAAAACGTTGGGTAGATAGTTAAGAAGTGGACGTGCATGAAGCAAGGTTTATCAGAACTCAATTAGTTATCATTTGGCGAACACTACCGAGGTTCTTCTCTGCTCTCGTAGCGCTGGGATTCGTTTGCTTTAAAGCCGCTGACTTGAAGTGGAATCTTGATCTCGGCTGGAGTTTACGCAAGGCTATTAGTAAACGGCAAACCATTGAAGACAACTACCGTTGCCCTTTCCTTGCTGGTATACCTGGAACAACTTAAAGCCAGTTTCCTCTGTTCAGGGACTGCGCTGGGTGCGAATTGCGGTTTCGCTCTGCGCTAAGAAAGTTCTCTAGTGACCGAACTCTGGGTGCGTGTTGAACGCTGAACCTCTTTCGACTAAATGCACGTGCGCACCACTGGCTGTCTAGCTCTTGACTATCCTCGCTATCCAAATCAGCTTATCATCTTCGAGGCTGACTCACGCATGATACCGCACGGTCTCACACTTGGGGATGCCGCTATTGCGACTCGGACGTGTGCTCTAGTCCGGCAGACAAGTTCTTCCAACTCATTCTCCGATAGTTCTGTACAGAATACACTATTCTCCTAACTGGCGTCTCACTTCCCTGGGCCGAAAGGTCCTAGGGTCTTACCTTATCACTTATTCTGTTGCGATAGTTCTGGTTTTCATCTCCGTCGGTGTCTAGAGAAACCAAATCAGTGACACTGAACACAAAATGATGCAATACGTCCTCTTGAGAAGCCTGGTTGGCAAGTAAGAACGTACAAGTGTAGTCGAACTTAGCCGTACCCGACTCCATTCGGAATACAGGTACGGTATACGTGCTATCTCATTAAATGGTAACCGAAATTCTGGAATGGGTTTTCGTTTCAAAAATACTCAAATAGGGGCAGAACCTCAAGATATTCCAGTCACGTTAGTATGCCGGAATTTGAAAGAGCTTCGTTAAGACCGCCTGCAAAAGCTAACCTTGATTTAAAAAATGCTACGTAAGTAGTACTAATATTCTCATTCATTTGCAATGCCCACAAAATTTAATAAACTTAATAGAAAGCCTGCTCAGAACTATTCGTTCTTTTACTCAACGGGTGGACAGGTATGTCTTCTATAAATTTAATATTTGAAGAAAGGTAGAAGACGGGTAATGTTCTTTTTTTCGTTAGCACAATCCGCTGTGCGGCAGCTAGCGGGGCTCGAGAGTGAGCCCAAGGCAGAACGAGACGAGTGAGCCCTCTAACAGATCGGTGAGCGTCCATCCACCAACTTGAAGAAAGGTTGTCTTTCGATTTCAAATGCTGTAATTGTGCGATCTTACCTGTTTATTTAGTAATGCTGCTTATAAAGTTTATAACGTGGTCCACATTCATTGCAAAATTTTATGAGCGCTATATATACACGATAGTTTGACCGTCGATTTCGACGATGTCCACCGTATGCTCCATACCAGGTGGGGCAGGAACGGTGACTTGCGCGTGAATTAGTTTTAAGTGATAATAGCCTTGCGCTGCAGCTACCGCACTCTCTCCTCCTCCCCCACCTGATCCCAGTGTCATTACAAAGTCAATAAGACCGGAGGCGGGAGAGGACGCAGGTGGCTGGCGCGGCCGGAGCCGCCCCTGGGCGTACCGCCACACCTGGCTAGGATCCAAGGAGTGTGAGTGCCATAAAGGCTACATTAAGAAGGAGCCATTGCAGCCTGACTCTCGGTCCGCCAGTCAGCCACTCCACACAAAACACATATTGGGCTGACCACGTTGTCTGAGTTATGCCGTCAGTTGGCAACTTTCCAAGCCACGGCTTTTAGCGCACCCTGATAGTTTCAAGCGCGTCAGATTGTTTATAGTGAGGAATATGCGCTGAGTTGTCGACCTCACTCTCTCCCCCACCCCCAAAATCAGACCACATCCGAGCCGGTCAGTTGCCTGATGTGGGAGTGGGCGCAGCTGCTGGTGACCTCGTCTACGTTTACTACGTACACGACCTGGCCCCCCAAACAAAAGCACCAGGATTTCACACAACAGGGGGTTAAACAGCTTATCTCACATGTTTGAGATAGCCAGAGGTCACGTTAAGAAGGAGCCATCGCAGCCTGACTCTCAGACCACCATTCAGCCACTCCACACAACACACATTGGACTAAATGTGAGGTCTGAGTGTAATTGTCAGTTGGCAACCTTCCAACCTCGGCGCTTAACGTTACCGCACTCTCTTCTCCTTCCCCACCTGGGCCCGGTCTCACGACACAGACAAGAAGACCGGAGATGGGAGAGGGTGCAGGTGGCTGGCGCGGCCGGAGGTGCCCCTGGGCGTACCACCACACCTGGCTCGGATCCCACGGAGTGGGAGCGCCATAAAGGCCACAGTAAGAGGGAACCATTGCAGCCGGACTCTCAGTCCGCCAGTCAGCCACTCCACACAAGACACACATTGTGCTGACCATGCAGTCCGATTTATCCCTTCAGTTGGCAACCATCCAAGCCATGGCTTTTAGTGCACCGTGATACTTTCAAGCGCGTCAGATTGTTTATAGTGAGGAAAATGCGCTGAGCTCTCGACCTCACTCTCTCCCCCACCCCAAAATCAGACCACTGTCCGAGCCGGTCAGTTGCCTGATGTGGGAGTGGGCGCATTGGCTGACGGATCGGCGTACCCGTCTTCGCGTGCCACAGCACGACCTTGCCCCCATAACGCACACACCAGGATTCACTAACTCAGGGTATATGGAGCAGCCATCGCCGTTTGACTACCAGTCCACTGGTCAGCCACTCGACACACACAGCGCATACACTGAGCCAATGGCGTTGTCTGGTGTGAGCGTCAGATTGGCAGCCTTCCCAGCCACGGTTTCTAGGAAACCGTGATATACTCAGGTACATGGTGATTGTGAGGGTGTTGTCGATGTATTGGTATAGGTAGTGTGCGCTGATGTAGCTTAGCCCTCGGTGGTTTACCGCAGATTTTTGTGAATGCGCATGTGTCCGAATAGGTTCATGCGGTGTGTGAATGTGCGGGAGCAGTGAGGGCAGTGGAGGCGGGCACGTCGACTGTATGTCGGAGCCTCAGGTGCTGGTTCGACAGTTTCCATGCGATGGATTCGCAGGCGACCGATCAAGCCGATGCGTGAGTTGAATTTGCGAGTTCAGTGGGGGCAGGAGAAATCGGTAGAGGCTGGGGGATGTCATTCATGGTAGTGGGGGAGGCAGGGGCGCTAAGAATGGCAGGAGCGGAGGGTGTGCATGGTGTATCGGTGTTGTCGGCATTGTGGTGAATTCCGCTGTCATGGATGCGCATGTGACCGAAAAGGCCCATGCGATGAGTGAATGCGCGAGGACAGTGAGGGCAGTGGAGGCGACGATCTCTGTTGTGTGCTGGGGCTCCTGGCACTGGCTCACCGGTCTCTTTACGATGTATTCGCAAGTGACCGACCAGGCCGATGCTTGAGGTGAATGTGCGGTCGCATTGTGTACAGCTTAGGAGAGATTCCCCATCGCTGATGGTGGTGGTGGTAGTGAAGGCGAAGGTGGTGGGGGTAACAGGCGATGAGTAGATGGATGTGGTC
This sequence comes from Schistocephalus solidus, assembly GCA_017591395.1. Lineage (NCBI taxonomy): Eukaryota > Metazoa > Platyhelminthes > Cestoda > Diphyllobothriidea > Diphyllobothriidae > Schistocephalus > Schistocephalus solidus. The sequence goes on from WEDG01004377.1 coordinate 32,247, forward strand.
TCTATGATGGTGGGAGTAATGGAATTGATGCCAGGAGTGAGGGTGGGGGAGTCAGAAGGAGGGTTGGCAGAATTTGACGTAGAAATTGGAATTGTCGGATTGTTGGTGCATTGCGTCCGAAGATGTCCAACCAGGCCGATTAGCGCGCGGAAGATGCGTTGACATTGCGTGCATGTTGGCAGGGCCTGGGCATTGGCGGTGTTGGTCCGGGGCGCTGGTGACTTTCGTGCTGAGCTTTTGGCCTTGGTGGCGGCGAACTGGTTGGCCTCATAGATTGCTGCACCAGTCTTTACTGATCTTCTCCATGCTGGTCTACCCTGGGCGAGGTTTTCCCAGGTCGCCGAGTTGATTTGCAGTTGCTTCAGCGATTTCTTCAAAGTGTCCTTGTAGCGTCGTTTTTGACCTCCCTGCCGGCGAGAACCCGTAGCGACATCACCGTAGAAAATTCGTTTGGGTAGTCGCTCGTCGTCCATTCTTACCAGGTGGCCGCTCCATCGCAGTTGCACTTGCCTCTGCATGGCATGGATGCTGAGGATTCCGGTCCGCTCCAGGACTTCCGTGTCCAGGATCCTGTCTTATCATCTCAGCTTCAGTATTCTGCGGAGGCAGGTGAGATGAAAGTGATTCAGCTTCCTGGCTTGGTTCGAGTAGACGGTCCAGGTTTCCGCTCCATAAAGGAGTGTCGTCAAGACGACGGCCTTGTACATCTTCAGTTTGGTGTTCCCAGCCACGGTTTCTAGGAGACCGTTATATACTCAGGTACATGGTGATTGTGAGGGTGTTGTCGATGTATTGGTATAGGTAGTGTGCGCTGATGTAGCTTAGCCCCCGGTGGTTTACCGCAGGTTTTTGTGAATGCGCATGTGTCCGAATAGGTTCATGCGGTGTGTGAATGTGCGGGAGCAGTGATGGCAGTGGAGGCGGGCCCTTCGACTGTATGTTGGAGCCCCAGGTGCTGGTTCGACAGTTTCCATGCGATGGATTCGCAGGTGACCGATCCAGCCGATGCGTGAGTTGAATTTTTGGGCGCACTGTGGGCAGAAAAAATCGGAAGGGACTGAGGAGATTTGTCATTCATGGTAGTGGGGTTGCGGTGGCGGTAAGAATGGCTGGAGCGGAGGGTGTGCATGGTGTATCGGTGTTGTCGGCATTGCGGTGAATTCCGCTGTCATGGATGCGCATGTGACCGTTGAAGGGCCTGGTCATTGGCGATGTTGGTCCGGGCGCTGGTGACTTTCGTTCCCCTCTTTTGGTCTTGGCAGCGGCGATCCTGTTGGCTTCGTAGATTGCTGCCCCTGTCTTCACTGTTCTCCTCCAAGCCGATCGATTTCGGGCAAGGTCCTCCCAGGACTCCGGATTGATCTGCAATTGCTTCAGGGAGGTCTTCAGAGTGTCTTTGTAGCGTCGTACTTGACCCCCTTGTCGACGAGAACCCATGGCGAGATCTCCATAGAAGAGTCGTTTGGGTAGCCTTTCGTCATCCATCCGCACAAGGTGACCGCTCCAGCGCAGTTGCAGTTGTTTCAACTGAGCGAAAATGCTGAGAATGCCTGTTCGTTCCAGCACTTCCGTGTCCGGTATCCTGTCTTGCCAACTCAGCTTTAGTATTCTGCGGAGACAGCTGAGGTGGAAGTGGTTGAGCTTTCGTGCCTGCTTTTGGTAGATTGTCCACGTCTCCGCTCCATACAGCAGCGTTGGCAATATGACAGCTTTGTACATCTTGAGTTTGGTTCTGAGGTGGAGACCATGTCGATTCCAGACCACATTTTGCATGCGTCCAAAGGCTTGGCTGGCTTTAGCGATCCGATGGGCGATCTCATCGTCGACTTTGGTGCTGCGTGAGAGATTGCTGCCTAGATACGTGAAGGTATCTACAGATTTAAGTTGGGCGCCATTGACATTGATGTGAGCTGCGGTGTATAGAGTGTTTGGCGACGGTTGATGCATCACAACCGTTTTCTCAGTGTTGATGCGAAGTCCGAAGTTGTCACAGGCGGCAGCGAAGAGGTCCATGCTCCTTTGCATTTCCTCTTCTGTCGTTGTATTGAGTGCGCAGTCATCAGCGAATAGAAGTTCATGGATAGTCGCTGTGGAGACACGCGAGCGGAAGTGCATTCGTCGTTGGTTGAGGAGTCGGCCGTCCATCCGGTAGGCGATGCGGATCCCGGGGCGTTCGTCACGGTAGGCATCCATTAACATGGCAGAGAACATGAGGCTGAACAGGGTGGGAGCCAATACGCAGCCCTGCTTCACTCCGTTGGTCACTGCGAATGCTTCAGATACTGTCCCGTTGTCAGTAACGCGCGCCATCATCCCGTCGTGAAGCTGACGTACCATATGCGTGAACCGTTCAGGACAGCCGAATTTCTGCATGATTTTCCACAGCCCGTCGCGATTCACCGTGTCAAAGGCTTTCGTCAGGTCCACAAAGGTAGTGTAGAGGTGAGTCCGCATCTCTTGGCACTTCTCTTGCAGCTGGCGAGCAGCGAAGATCATGTCGATTGTTCCTCTGTGTCGTCGGAAGCCGCATTGACTTTCCGGGAGCAGTCCTTGCTCCAGGTGAGCGTTCAAGCGGTTGAGGAGAATGCGGGCGAAGATCTTTCCAGCGATGTTCAGTAGCGAAATTCCTCGGTGGTTGTCGCAAAGTTGGCGGTTTCCTTTCTTCTTGTATAGGTGGACAATGGTGGCGTCTTTGAAATCCTGAGGGACTTGTCCTTTGGTGCCACATCTCCTGGAAGAGCACTGTGAGTCGATTCATCAGCTGGGGTCCACCATGCTTGTAAATCTCAGCAGGGATCTTGTCCGAGCCAGGTGCTTTCCCGCTGGAGAGTTGCTGCACTGCTCTGATGGTTTCTTGGAGAGGGCGGGAGATCAAGGTTGGCGTTGATTTCCACTTCAGGCAGGCGATCGATGGCGGCGTCGGAGATGGTGGAGGGCTGGTTGAGAACGCTTTGAAAGTGCTCTGCCCATCGCGTCAGGATTTGCGTCTTCTCGGTGAGCAGCGTCCTGCCGTCGGCACTGAGAAGAGGGGCGGCTCCTTTGACTGGAGGTCCGTAGACAGCCTTGGTGGCGGCGAAGAAGTTCTTCCATTCGTTTCGGTCCGCGTACCCTTGGATTTCCTCGGCTTTGCGCGTCATCCAGGCATCCTGCATCTCCCGCAGCCGTTGCTGTACAAGGCGGCGACTTTGGTAGAAGGCTGTCTTGTTTGCAGCGGTAGGGCGAGCGATGTAGGCTTTATGTAACTGGTTCTTTTCGACGAGCAGAGCGTTGATAGCTGCGTCGTTGTCATCGAACCAGTCTTGGTGCTGACGACGTGCGCGGCCGAGGACATCCAGGGCAGTGGATTGGATGGTGTCTCTCAGCTGACACCAGCGGTTCTCCACGGAGATGTCCGCGTCGGCGACTGGAAGGTTGGCTAGACGGTTGGCCAGTTCGTTGCTGAAATGTAGATGGTGAGCAGGCACATTCAACAAAACAGTATTCAGCTTACCTTGTGGTCGCTTACCTTGGGGTCTCCTGCGGGGTTGCAGACGGAGCCTCATCTTGGAGATGACGAGGCGGTGATCCGTCCATCCATCGGCATCGGGGATCGCCTTTGTCACCAACACGTCCTGTTTATCTCGCCTCCGGACGAGAACATAGTCCAAGAGGTGCCAGTGTCTCGATCGAGGATGTACCCAGGTCGCTTTTTGCCGCTTTGGGAGGCGGAAGAAGGTGTTGGTCAGAATAAGGCGGTGTTCAGCGCAGGTTCGTAGGAGAAGAAGACCGTTGTCATTGAAGCCAGCGAGACCATGGGGACCCAGCACTCCTCTCCACGAGGCACGGTCTGTGCCGACGCGGGCGTTAAAGTCACCAAGGACAATTAACTTATCCGCCTTCGGCACAGTCGCCAAGAGGGAGTGTAGATCGTCGTAGAATTTGTCCTTCGCCGCATCAGAGCTCGTCATTGGGGGAGCGTAGGCACTGATGATGGTGGCGAATTTGTCTCCCCAAAGAGGCAGGCGGAGGCTCATAAGACGATCATTGATACCCTGCGGCAGACAGGGCAGACGTCCCACGATGCCGTTCCGAATGGCAAAGGCGACACCAGCGTCGCGTCGCTCTGCCTTTGGTCGGCCGCTCCAGAAGAAGGTGTAGCCGGCACCCACCTCCTCCAGCTGACCCTGTTCAGAGAATCGGGTCTCGCTGAGAGCAGCAATGTCAACCTTGTAGCGCGCCAGTTCCCGAGCGACTAGCGCCGTCCTCCGTTCCGGCCGGTTGCTCCTCCGATTGTCTAAAAGGGAACGAACATTCCAGGCTGCTAGTGTGAGCGGACTCACCCGAGCAGCCCGGAGGGTACCCCGAAGGGTACGGATGAGGGGATTGGGAGAGGAGTTGTTGTTGATATTGTTTAGAGTTTTTCGACCGCATTTAATTGCAGTCTGCTAGCCACGGTCTGCTGCAGCTGTCGTGAGACCCAGCATTTGTTTAGGGCACCTTTTTCTAGCCCCCTCCCCGCGAGGGGGTAAGCAGTGCTATCCCTAAATAGGGCTGCTTAGTCACCCAGGCGGCTACCGAACTCCACTATGGGTCACGATTTGGGTTAGTGAGAGAACGACCGATTCGCCTGGGCCGCCTACGTGATTGCATGTCGCCCTCGCCGTAGGACTTTTCGACCGTGGGGAAGGAGGGAAGAGTGAGGATAGAGGGAGAAGAAGATGGGTAGAAGCAAGAGTAAGGAGAGGAGGATAGAGGAGGGGAGAGGGGAGTGGGGTGGGAAGAGGAGAGGAGGAAGGGCAGGGAGGACGGGAGAGGACAAGAACAGGGAGAAAGGAGCAGACGTACCGGGTGTGAAGACACACACAACACCGGAGACCCTCACCTGGTTTAGCCCGCCGGTCGTGGCGGTTGCCCGGGGTGTGGCCGCTGGGAAGAACCAGCTTCGAGGAGCCACAGGTGAGAGCTGGGTACCAGTTAGAGACGGCCACAGGAGCATTCACCACCTGTACGAGACAAATGGAGCGACCAAATGCTATCTGTGTAGTGCTGCCCCTAACTAGTACCCCCTACACCCCACACACACTGGCAGTTCGACCGTCGATTTCGACGAGGTCCACCGTATGCTCCACACCAGGTGGTGCAGGGACGGTGACTTGCGCGTGAATTAGTTTTAAGTGATAGTAGCCTTGCGCTGCAGCTACCGCACTCTCTCCTCCTCCCCCACCTGAGTCCGGTGTCAAGACAGAGTCAAGAAGACCGGAGATGGGAGAGGGCGCAGGTGGCTGGCGCGGCCTAAGCCGCCCCTGGGCGTGCCACCACACCTGGCTCGGATCCCACGGAGTGGGAGTGCCATAAAGGCCACATTAAGAAGGAGCCATTGCAACCTGACTCTCAGTCCGCCAGTCAGCCACTCCACACAAAACACACATTGGGCTGACCACGCGGTCCGAGTTATCCCGTCAGTTGGCAACCTTCCAAGCCACGGCTTTTAGCGCACCGTGATAGTTTCAAGCGCGTCAGATTGTTTATAGTGAGGAAAATACGCTGAGCTCTCGACCTCACTCTCTCCCCCACCCCCACAATCAGACCACTGTCCGAGCCAGTCAGTTGCCTGATGTGGGAGTGGGCGCATTGGCTGACGGATCGGCGTACCCGTCTTCGCGCGCCACAGCACGACCTGGCCCCCATAACGCACACACCAGGATTCACAAACTCAGGGGATATGGAGCAGCCATCGCCGTCTGACTCCCAGTTCACTGGTCAGCCACTCGACACACACAGCACATACACTGAGCCGACGGCGTGGTCTGGTGGAAGCGTCAGATTGGCAGACTTCCCAGCCACGGTTTCTAGGAAACCGTGATATACTGTGGTAAATGGTGATTGTGAGAGTGTTGTCGATGCATTGGTGTAGGTAGTGTGCGCTGATGTAGGTTAGCCTACGGTGGTTTACCGGAGGTTGTCATGGAGGCGCATGTGTCCTAATAGGCCCATGCGGTGTGTAAATGTGCGAAAGCAGTTAGGGCAGTGAAGGCGGGCACGTCGACTGTATGTCGGAGCCCCAGGCACTGGTTCACCAGCCTCCATGCGATGGATTCGCAGGTGACCGACCAGGCCGATGCGTGAGTTGAAGTTGCGGGTTCAGTGTGGGCAGGAGAAATCGGTAGAGGCTGGGAGGATGTCATTGCTGGTAGTGGGGGTGGCAGGGGCACTAAGAATGGCAGGAGCGGAGGGTGTGCATGGTGTATCGGTGTTGTCGGCATTGTGGTTAATTCCGCTGTTATGGATGCGCATGTGACCGAATAGGCCTATGCGATGAGTGAATGCGCGAGGACAGTGAGGGCAGTGGAGGCGACGACCTCTGCTGTGTGATGGTGCTCCAGGCACTGGCTCACCGGTCTCTGTACGATGTATTCGCAAGTGACCGACCAGGCCGATTCGTGAGGTGAATGTGCGGTCGCATTGAGTACAGCTTAGGAGAGATTCCCCATCGCTGATGGTGGTGGTGGTGGTAGTGAAGGCGGTGGTGGTTGCGGTGGTGGGGGTAACAGGCGATGAGTAGATGGATGTGGTCTCTGTGATGGTGGGAGCAATGGAATTGATGACAGGAGTGAGGGTAGGGGAGTCAGAAGGAGGGTTGGCAGAATTTGACGTAGAAATTGGAATTGTCGGATTGTTTGTGCATTGCGTCCGAAGATGTCCAACCAGGCCGATTCGCGCGCGGAAGATGCGTTGACAGCGCGGGCACGTTGGCAGGGCCTGGGCATTGGCGGTGTTGGTCCGGGGCGCTGGTGACTTTCGTGCCGCTCTTTTGGCCTTGGCAGCGGCGATCCGGTTGGCCTCATAGATCGCTGAACCAGTCTTCACTGATCTTCTCCATGCCGGTCTATCCTGGGCGAGGTCCTCCCAGGTCGCAGAGTTGATTTGCAGTTGCTTCAGCGATGTCTTCAAAGTGTCCTTGTAGCGTCGTTTTTGACCTCCCTGCCTGCGAGAACCCGTAGCGACATCACCGTAGAAAAGTCGTTTGGGTAGTCGCTCGTCGTCCATTCTTACCAGGTGGCCGCTCCATCGCAGTTGCACTTGCCTCAGCATGGCATGGATGCTGAGGATTCCGGTCCGCTCCAGGACTTCCGTGTCCGGGATCCTGTCTTGCCATCTCAGCTTCAGTATTCTGCGGAGGCAGCTGAGATGAAAGTGATTCAGCTTCCTGGCTTGGTTCGAGTAGACGGTCCAGGTTTCCGCTCCGTAAAGGAGTGTCGACAAGACGACGGCCTTGTACATCTTCAGTTTGGTGTTCAGGTGAATACCGTGGCGATTCCACACGGAGGACTGCAGCCGGCCGAAAGCCTGACTAGCTTTGGAGATCCGTTGGGCAACCTCGTCATCGATTCTCGTGTTGCGCGACATCGTGCTTCCTAGATAAGCGAAGGTTTCCACGTTTTTGAGTTGAGCACCGTTGACATAGATTCGAGGAGCATTGTATTCTGCGCTGGGTGGCGGCTGGTGCATGACAACTGTTTTGGCTGTACTGATTGTTAATCCAAAATCGGCGCAGCCTCCGGCGAAGAGGTCCATGCTCCTTTGCATGTCCTCCTCTGTCACGGTGTTAAGGGCGCAGTCGTCCGCGAAGAGCAAGTCATGGACTGTAGTCGTAGACACGCGCGTTGGAGCCTGCATACGCCGACTGTTGAGAAGGTGCCCGTCAGTTCTGTAGGCGATGCGGATACCAGGCTGCTCATCACGGTAGGCGTCCATCAGCATAGCCGAGAACATGAGACTGAAGAGGGTGGGGGCCAGTACGCAGCCCTGCTTCACTCCGTTGGTCACTGCGAATGCTTCGGATACCGTCCCGTTGTCAGTGACGCGCGCCGTCATCCCGTCATGAAGCTGACGTACCATGTGCGTGAACCGCTTAGGACAGCCAAATTTCTGCATGACTTTCCACAGTCCGTCACGATTCACCGTGTCAAAGGCTTTCGTTAGATCCACGAAGGTAGTGTATAGGTGAGTTCGCATCTCCTGACACTTCTCTTGTAGCTGGCGGGCGGCAAAGATCATATCGGTTGTTCCGCGGTGTCGGCGGAAGCCACATTGGCTTTCCGGAAGCAGGCCCTGCTCTAGGTGACCGTTAAGACGATTGAGAAGGATACGGGCGAAGATCTTCCCGGCGATGTTGAGCAACGAGATGCCTCTGTGATTATCACAGAGTTGCCGGTTCCCCTTCCGTTTGTAGAGATGGACGATGGTCGCGTCTTTGAAATCCTGAGGAACTTGTCCTTGGCGCCACATCTCCTGGAAGAGTGTTGTGAGTTCTGCCATCAGCCGGGGCCCACCGTGCTTGTAGACTTCCGGTGGGATTGCGTCAGATCCCGGTGCTTTACCGCTGGAAATCTGCTGCACGGCCCGGATGGTTTCTGGTAGGGAAGGCGGGAGATCCAGGTCATTGTTCGTGTCCACTTGAGGGAGCCGGTCAATGGCAGCATCGGAGATGGCTGATGAACAGTTAAGGACATTTCTGAAGTGCTCGGCCCAGCGCTTCAGAATTTGCGATTTCTCTGTCAGCAGTGTTGTGCCGTCAGAGCTGAGCAGCGGTGCGGACCCCTTGATACACGGGCCGTAGATGGCTTTGATGGCTTTGAAAAAGTTTTTCATTTCATTGCGGTCCGCATACCCCTGGATTTCCTCAGCCTTTCGGATCATCCAGGCATCCTGCATCTCCCGCAGCCGTTGTTGTACAAGGCGCCTGCATCTGAAAAAGGCTGCTTTGGTGGCGTCAGTTCGAAGGTCCATGTAGGCTTTGTGTAGTCTATTCTTCTCCGCGAGTAAGTTGCTGATGTCGGCGTCATTGTCGTCAAACCAGTCCTGGTGTCGACGGTGTGCGCGTCCGAGTACATCGAGGGCGGTGGACTGGATGACATTTCGCAGTTGACACCATCGTGTCTCCACGGTAGCGTTATCATCTGGAGCATGCAGGTCCTCCAGTTTCTCGGTTATTTGGTTGCTGAAATCAAAACAGTGAGCAGGCAAATTTAATAAAAGAGTATTTAACTTACATGGCGGCCTCTTACCTTGGGGCCTTCGTCGGGGTTGCAGTCGGAGCCTCATCTGGGAGATGACAAGGCGGTGATCTGTCCAACCATCGGCATCGCGGATCGCCTTGGTTACCAGCACGTCCTGTCGATCTCGCCTCCGGACGAGAACATAGTCCAGCAGATGCCAGCGCCGCGACCGAGGGTGCATCCACGTGGCCTTCTCCCGCGTCGGAAGGCGGAAGAAGGTGTTGGTCAGCAGGAGACGGTGTTCCGCACACGTGCGCAGAAGAAGGAGGCCATTATCGTTACAGCTACCGAGACCGTGGGGACCCAGCACTCCCTGCCAGGCAGCGTGGTCCGTCCCGACGCGGGCATTGAAATCACCAAGGACAATTAACTTGTCCTCTTTCGGCACAGTCGCCAGCAAGGCGTGCAGGTCCTCGTAGAATTTGTCCTTCGCCGCATCAGAGCTCGTCATTGGGGGAGCGTAGGCGCTGATGATGGTGGCGAACTGGTCTCCCCGAAGAGGCAGGCGGAGGCTCATCAGGCGATCATTGATACCCTGCGGCAGACAGGGCAGACGTCCCACGATGTCGTTACGAATGGCAAAGGCAACACCAGCGTCGCGTCGCTCTGCCTTTGGCCGGCCGCTCCAGAAGAAAGTGTAGCCGGCCCCCACCTCCTCCAGCTGACCCTGTTCAGAGAATCGGGTCTCGCTGAGAGCAGCAATGTCCACCTTGTAGCGCACCAGTTCCCGAGCGACTAGCGCCGTCCTCCGTTCCGGCCGGTTGCTCTTAGGATTGTCTAAAAGGGAACGAACATTCCAGGCTGCTAGTGTGAGTGGACTCACCCGAGCAGCCTGGAGAGTATGGCGAGGGGATGGGGACGGGGGGTATTGTTGTTTGTTTGAGTTTTACGACCGCGTAGTTTGCGATCTGCGAGCCGCGGCCGGCTGCAGAAGACGTGAGAACCAGCAATTTTTTTAGGGCACATTTTCTAGCCCCTTCCTCCGCGAGGAGGCAAGCAGTGCTATCCCTAAATAGGGCTGCTCGGACATCCCAGACGGCTGCCGAACTCCACTATGGGTCACGGTTTTGTTTTAGTGGAAGAACGACCCGAGTTAGTCTGGGCCGCCTACGGGGTTGCTGTCGCCCCCACCGTAGGACTTTTTGAGAGGGGGGAGGTGGGAAGTTCGGGAGTCAGGCATACCGGGTGTGGAGGCACACACAACACCGGAGACCCTCACCTGGTTTAGCCCGCCGGTCGTGACGGTTGCCCGGGGTGTGGCCGCTGGGAAGAACCCAACTTCGAGGAGCCACAGGTGAGAGTTGGGTACCAGTTAGAGGCGGCCACAGGAGCATTCACCACCTGTACGAGACAAATGGAGCGACCAAATGCTATCTGTGTAGTGCTACCCCTAACTAGTACCCCTACACCCCCCGCCACACACACAACACCGGAGACCCTCAACTTGTTTAGCCCGCCGGTCGTGGCGGTTGCCCGGGGTGTGGCCGCTGGGAAGAACCAGCTTCGAAGAGCCACAGATGAGAGCTGGGTACCAGTTAGAGACGGCCACAGGAGCATTCACCACCTGTACGAGATAAATGGAGCGATCAAATGCTATCTGTGTAGTACTACCCCTAACTAGTACCCCCTACACCCCACTATATATAACAGGGTAGTTAAATATGTAACGTTTATTAGAAGAACTGTACACCGCATGCAATTTGGAACCCTAAATGCAAGTTTAACGACACATTGGGTCTTAAATAATTCGGAAATTGAAAAAAATTGAAACCGGAAGTTGCTCTCTCTTCGTAAATGAAATTTACAAAAAACGCAATTCGCTACCGAATGACTAGAAGGAGGAATATTTCTCAGCAGGTTTTTTATAAAATATATTTAAATTTATGTGGGCGCGAAAAATCAATAGGAAAAATTCCTACTATTTAAGAAGTCATTTTTCTAGAGGTAAGCTTTTGCAGGCTCGTTCAAAAACCGGCCTTTTGGCTCGACTGGACTATTTTTGAATTATGCTGAACGGTAATTATTACTGCAATCCTACGTAAATAATTATTTTCAAATCGAATACAAGTTCAAAAATTCAGTTAACATTTCATAAGATAACAACTCTGTTGTCGGCATCAGAATTTCTACCATCGGAAGTATGGCATTTTTGTTTGTTTTCAGACCGCGGAAATACGCGGTTAATGAGAGAGTAAAACCCATTTCCAGAACGAACTTGCCGAAAATTCGATATTTTTGTGGTTTGAGTTGGTCCGAGCGTGTTAGTTTAGCGCATGCACGAGTTTTGGATTCGCCTTATCTGCAACGAAAGATACTTGTCACTTATTAAAATTTCAGGCGATCTTAAGTTTTCTCTTTACAGTTCACGAATCTTGCATGACCATAAACCACGTGTATCACCAGTCAATTTTATAAGAAAACAAGCTTATGCTAACACCAAAAACTATTTTGTGGGCTTTTTGGAATTAAGTTACCCTCTTTCGATAACCCCGGCCTTGACCTACAGGCTCACCCGTCAAAAAATCATGCTAATTATCATTTCACTAGTTAATAAGGTACTGCATGCACAACCGAATCCTAGCCTGACCAACCAACTAGGTAAACCTCAAGACGTGTTTGTCTCTCCGTTGTCATAAAGATGCACTATTAACTGCTCCCAATCAAGCAGTACAAATTCCATCATCATGTTCTTATGGAAACCGTTGTTTATTTATTTGGCGTTATGCGATTATCTTGATTTCCTGTTAAACCGATTCAGACAGTACAAAACCTCCCCGCACTGTCATCTACTATTAGGGTTTACAACATATGTGGAGATGGGTTATTCCATCTGGTGACTGTTGGTTGAGGCTGGTATGATGTTAGTGATGGCAATTGACGTAAACTTCTCACGCCAATCGACAAAAACGAGTGATGCTGCGCCAGCAGCGGCTTCAGGCATATGCTTTTTCTTCTTCAACCTGATACAAATGCGCTCGGAAACATAACAGGTTGCATGAACATTGCTTAATCATCCTAACCGTTGAGTTAGTATAGCATCGTCGATGTCTCGCCAGCAATCAGTCAAGGTTAGTCGGGGTCAGATGGGTAGTTATTTAAATGGGATCAGGTGCATCCTACTCTGTTTGGCTCTTCAAAGCATACAATATCCAAACGTGAGGATATGTTGCCCGATCACTTTGCTACCCCGCAGATAATCACCTGCTCGGTAGCCCACGGTCAGCTTTGAGGCTTGATTGTTCTTAAAAGCTAAACGGATTGATTTACCTTGAAACTGATTTGGTTTGAGCGCGTAACATTCTCTAGAGTTCTCGTCTGGACCAGTTAATCTCATATTCACAGTTTAAATTTTATGTTAGAAGGTTGAACTCAAAAGACTTTAAAACTTTTTCGAAGGTGGATTAAACAGATTGCGAAAACTTTCCATAACTTAATACCTGCGTTGCAGGACGACGTAGATCAAGGTTATGAATGTTGGCTGTCATAACTAGGATTGATGGAGTGAATTGTCCGTCGTCTTATTAATTTCAAAAATACTTTGGTTTTTTAATGTGAGCAGAAATTTTATGCATCGTAGGTAAGATCAGTAAGGACACTGGGCGGGAATCGAAACGAACTAAGGAAGTTTCCATAGACCATCTGTCTATTTTTCCTTAAAACGACTTGCTTGTTGGGATAGGAATAGTTTTGCCGATTAGTTCGGTTTCGTTGCGCAGCATTATACAGAAATATTTGGGGTACAAACTCGTTAGGGTATCAACGCTGGCCATAAACCACGTGCTTAACACTAGTGCAGCTACTTTTCTACTTCGTAAGTAGGAATTCGTAATAGTGTGGCCTACGGTGTGATATAGGAAGTTGAGTTTCTCAGCGATCGAAGCTAACAAGTTTCAGTTCACGCTATTGATAGACACATGTCATTATGAGGTCTTCCAATTAAGTCTGTCTTCGCGTTGCAGGGCATATTTTCCTGATATTTAATTTTCACACAGACTGTGCAACTATGTCATTAAAATTACATGATTTATCTGTTTGGAAGACGCTAGGTGCGGTCGGGTTTCATGATTTTATCGTGACAGCTGATTTCTACTTTTTGTTTATAAGTAAGTGTTCATATTACAACTTTAGTGTCCGTAAGTTGACTTGCTGTCGCATCATCTGGTTGTCTAGCCAGTAAGAGAAGGTTTTCTTTGTTAGTATTCACACATAGTTAAATTCTCTAAGAGAAGCGAAGAGGCGGGTTTTAGGAAGTAGTCCCGAATAAAGAGACAAAATCACTGGAACGCGAGCTTTATTAGCCTGAAAGAGACATACAGATATGGGGAATTGGGCTGCCTAGGTTTTACCGTATTTATAGGATGTAGTTGTTAGACCACTACATGCCTATCACATTTGGCAGCTCCCGAGTGCATCGCAGATAGTTGCACGTGCATGACCATCCAGGTGTTGCAGTAAGCAGTTGCCATTCCGTTGCTGTGCGCCTGCGTGCCTGAGAAGATTATCGGCTCCCACGCTCGGCGTATGTGACTGCATGCGGTGCGATGATGGCCATAGGTCGAATTGTACCGGCCGGATTTCATCATCAGTGTGAGCTCTTGGGCAATTTGGTTAGCCGACATTTGCCCCAGGAACAGTGGTCATCCACATGTTCCACGGTGGCTAACTAATTTACCCAGACAAAGTCTCAGTACCGAAGATGGTCCAAGCAGGTCGTTGCGCTTTTCGATTGATTGAGGGCCGCAAAATCATGACTCTAGTGATAATTTTGGCTTCATCAAACTTGAATGTGTGGCCGGGTCCCGTAGAATGAGCATCGATTGGGGTGCTGGTGTCGTTCCTCCTCACTGCTGCTTTGTGTTCGCTCATTCGCGTTCGGGGTAGTCTTCCATTTTCTGCGGCATAGTTGCTTTGTCTACAACTGCACCAGACCCGGTAACTGACCTCAGATGTTTCGTGCCGCGGTAGCTGGTCTTTTGGCCTCATGATCTGGTGCCTTATGGTTGACCCTGGTCTGTGTGCAACTCCAACTCCAAGGAGTGTGAGAAGGCGGATGACGGCTTCCAAGACATTCCTCACGTACGGAAGAGCTCGTCAAAATGTGTGGCCGGTCGGATTTGGTCTCTCGTCTCCTTTACACAGGCATTGGTTGACGAAGTTGCGCGGGCAGTCATTCACTCTAAGCACCCGTCAAAGATATTGTAATTCGGTAACCTTGTCGTCCAGTTCACTGCAATGTGTCTCCACATGCTGGTATATTGCCCGTACGCAACAGCGTTTTGTGGTTCATTGGGTGATTGCAGTTGTAATTAAGTACTTGTGTCGTGTTTTTCGCTTTCCTTAACACTTTGGATTTAGGCCACCACAATCTTTGCGGCAGACCTGGACCTCTAGAAGAACCACTTGGTTTATTTCCTCTTCTCTATCGTAAAGTTTATGTCCGGGAAGATGGCGTTTATCTATTCTTTAAATTCCGGCACTTGATGACGATGAAATTGTCATCCACTTACCGAGCCCCGAATTTTGGCCTCTAGGGTTGGAAAACCAGTGACTCCCATCTTTTCAGGATGGCCTCAGCTATGAGTCCCGAAATCAGTGACCCCATTGGTGTACCTCTTACCTGCTCGTAGATTGTTCCGTCAAACTTGAAGTACGTCCTAAGATATAACTTCAGGAGTTGGACGATTTGGGCGTGTGCGCGGCGATTCTCTGGTTCCGCGTATTTTTCTCGCAGGAGTACTTCAACGGCTTCGGAGTTTACTTAAGGCTTAGGTGGGACGACGCTTTACCATGGATCCACCGGCTACTCGTACTAGTTCATAAACTATTGGAAGACACCAGCTCTGGTCGGGTTTCATAATGGCTTCGTGACTAATAATTACTACTTAATTTTTAAGACTAGATGTTTATGCTACAGCTTTTGGATCCGTAAGTTGACTCGTTGTCGGGAGGATCATCTGGTTAATCGTCGTGTTCAACCGTTAAGAGTAGGTTGTCTTTGGAAGTTTAGAAACATATTGAAATTCAGCTAACTTGGAGTTTACCCAGGACTTAGGTGGGTCGACACTATACTATGGATCCACAAGTTACTTGCACTATTTTATAGGGTATCGGAAACAGAACTACTGTAAGCCTTTTAAACTCTCGGTAGAATTAGAGACCATTGCGAAAATTTGACCTGTACATCGTCTTTATTAGTAGCATATTTAATTAATTCTTATTACGCGCGAACGTGCCACATTCAACGTGCAGTTCTCTCTGCATTATGAGGAACTCATTGCTGAAGTCGAGGTGGAATAGTGGATAACTAGGAAGGATGGTTTACTAGGCTAAAATCTTAGGCCACTTATCAGACCCATTTCGAGAGTGATTAAAAATCCAGTAAGCACCAATTTAAATAGTTAACTAGCTATTAAGCTCAAACTTCTTCCAATTTAGATCATCGTATCTATATTTATATCGACATATTAATTGAGGGTTTGGTAGACTGCATTCCGACTTATACGCGGGAACGAGTCTTACGATGCCTCGATGATACTGTGCCTGGTCTTCCTCGTGTCTCGCATAGTTTTGGACGTGGCAGCGAAATTTAATGCGTGAATCCGATTGCCTATCTGGATTTTGTGACAATTACAGAGACGGTCTGTTCAGGGAAAACATGGAGCCCTGATGTATGAGGCCTTATTTGCTTGCTCCCTCCGGTTGGCCCACCCAAGTGTTTCTCCTGGGTTGCCCACATGTATTCTTGCATTACGGACAAGATATAAACTTAAAAACATAATTGTTTTTTTTGTGCTTCACAAACGAGGTTGCAGGACAGAATCTGTTGCTCGGTTTTATTTGTCCGGAGAAGTTTTTAATTCAACTATAAATTATCAGGCTAATGACTTAACCACCGGAAATCAAAATTACTAAACGGTGTTTCAAAGAGAAATGCGGAGGTATTTTACATACTTTTTGGTGGGTCCCGCAGTAAAAGTAATGATTTTTTAAAGAAATATTCAAAAAATGCGTAGGGACAATGTAATACAACAGGAAGTTGCCGTATGGAGCATTTTTCTCTACCCTAATTGTTATTTGAGTTTACCATGCACGTAAAATGTACAAACTGACGATAGGGTAATAGGCTTCTGTTGGCGTAGTCAGATCAGGATTCAATACATTGCGGTATCTGAGATCCGAAAAATGCACTAAGGCATCTTCAGGCAGTAAATGACCTTATTTACCGTGCAAACCAACTGCAGAAGCAGCTCGGAGTACTTGCCCTGAGGCCGATTAAGTAGTCGGACTGGCCTGCTGCAGTTCACCTTAATCACATGAGCAAGTACAGTGATCGTAAGTACACGTGCGCGTAGTCACTAAAAATAAAAAAATTGGGTGTGGACCTGACGTGGTCATTCGACTGAATTTAATACTATCAAGTTGTTCGGAAAATACTGGCACCTTCCAAAAACAAACATTTATTCTTAAATATATACCAGTGCGCATGTTAAAAGTAGCCAGAGTATGATCATTAAATATCTTGAAGCTCTGTCATCGATGACCACGATCCACTGTCATTAATGCTAATGATTCTATCAATCCAGTTTCCACCGTGGGTTTTTCCTTGAAAGTTTGTTGCTTTAAAAAGTGTCTATGTTAGAAAAACGGTAGTCAGTGGGTGAAATATCGGGAGAAAATGGAGTATGTGTGAAGGTCTTGTATCCTAAGTCATTGAGTTTCTGCAGTCTCACCTGACAACATGCGGCCGCACGGTGTTGTAAAGCCGACTTGGGCCATGCCGATTCCTTAGTACAGGTCTCATTTGTCCCATGTGAACAAGTGCATTTCTGCGAGTTGCTTGCAGTAAACCACTGCTGCGATGCTGTTATCAGCCCCGACAAAGTTGTAATTGACAACATCGATAGCAAACCACCAGACTGTCATCCTAAGCTTCTGCTGACGCAACTTTGACTCCGAAAAACGCTTGGGTGCTTCGTCACGATCAAGCCACTGTTTTGCTAGCCTACAATTATCGTAAAAGGGAAAATCGTTCGTCAAACTCCACTATTAGATTAAGAAAGAGGTCGTTATACTTTCGCAGAGTGAGCATCGAACACATTTCAAAAGGCCGGATTCTTTGATTTCCATTGAGATCATTTGGGACACATTTATCGAGCTTCTTCACCTTATCAATTTGCCTCAGACGATCAAATACCGTTGAAATACTGACACCAAATGTCTCAGACATTTCTCTGACACGTTGACCGGGGTTTTCTGCAACAATTACCTTCCAGAGCTCACTATCAAGGGTGCCTGGTTGTTCTTTACCTTCATCTTCAAGATTCGCATTGTCACTGCAGTATTTCTGAAACCAGCTACGTACTGTCCACTCACTTCTGGACCCATCTCCCCAGTTATCTGGTGATAATGGTGGCTGCTTGGAAAGACTTATGACCAAATTTGAACTCATGTAAGAAAAGTAAACGTATTTCTTCATCTTCGTTGCTAAGGGTTTATATGCTTCAAAATTGTGCTCTGAAAGAAATTGAAGGAAACTTATTAAAGATTACCCATTTATAAGTAAGCGTATGAAATGTCCTATCGAACACTGTATATATAGCAATTACCTTCCATTTTAAAATCTGGTCGGAAAATTGGCCAGTATTTTCCGACCAACCTAATACCATCCGCTGTTGTCTGTGATTGAAAGAATACGGAGGGCATCTGAGCACGTGTCACTTATGGCAGTCCTCGGGGGGAAAGCGCACTGATATGAAGTCAAAAGACTGTCAGTTCGTTGGGGGGAGGAGGGTGAAATTACAGAAACCAGACGAATCCCATATCCAGCCAACAAATCGAAACAAGCACCCAGAAACCACGGAACAAATAAGATGCAGCAGTCTACCTAACGAGAGGTTCCTGAGTTGCCAGAAACGGCGCACTTTGGTCCATGTCACACTTCCTCACCTGTTCTTCTCCATCACCAACCGGACAAATTGCTATACCACAGATTTATATGTGCTGGACTCGAGCAGCGTTTAGGACAGCATTTTGCTCCTTTCTCGCCCCCGTTCCTCGGTGACCTAGAGTATGTGGGTAGTCAGCAAACAACCGTTCGACCTCGCCCCCTCTGCTTTGCTTAGTATTCGTTAAATAACTGGGCGTGGTCTTTAGTCGTCACTTTCAGCGCTGTACGAGTCCCCTCTGCCCTCCACCCTCTCCTTGTGCACGTGTTTCCACCCTGTATCAAGTGCGATTTTGCAGTTGTTATTATCCCCATTCCCTTCTGGTGTGTGCTCTTGTTGTCTGACAAGTTTTCAGTCTCTTAGGAAAGCCTAATCCTAGCGAGCAACTACTCGGAGTTGCAAGCGTCTGCGTGTATATGCGCACTTCATGTCGCCGGGAGCAGTCGTGGGAAGTAAACGCTTTTGATGGGGGAGAGGAGAGCGGCCACCTTTTACAAGCGGTTCTCTGACAAGCAAGGGGCTTTCAGACCTTGTGAGCACGATTTGCAATTAGCTTCTGTCACCTTGCCGGATACATGCACGAGCCAAATTCCAGTATGCCTGACGCGCATTATGGTTATGCTGATGATAGTTGTTGTTGCTGTTTTTGTCGTTATGATGTCGACTAGTAGGAAAAGAAGGGTGGACGGGGGAGAAGGAGAAGGGAGAGGAGGTGACGACAACGGTGGTTGAGGAAATAAAGGCAGGTCGCCTTGAAATGAGCAGGTCTGCGACATCGCGGTTGATTGTGATACTATTGCTGCATACTAAATCCCGAAAAACTCCTCCTCCTCCTCCTCCTCCTCCTTCCCACCAATGACTTGTGTTTTCTTTGATCATACCGGCGTATCAGGTCAATGCAACTAGACATACGCAAAGGGAGAGAAAATGGCAGGGATCGTTGAGGTAGTCCTTGTGCAGCAAATGGGAAATAGGGAGATTCCGGGTTACAAGCCAAGTTACGTTACATTCCAGAAAAGTTACGTTTAAGGTCTACTGTAAAGCTAGAGTCAATATTATGGTTAGGGATACAGTTTTTTGCTAGGGGTAATGTTCGCGTTACAACATGGAAATAATTATCTTTCCGGAAGTTCAGAAAAATACCGCCTGTATCAAGGAGAAGGAGCATTACCATTTCCTGTTCTGAAGTAGACTCCTTATCGATTTCTACCGACATAATGTCGTAATACCACGTAGTGCCTCGAGATGTGTGCAGCCGCGTCTGGTGGATATTCATTTCTGTGGAAATTTTCTATTTCGTTTTTTTCCGATAACGCTCGTTTCCACAAACCGCATATGTTATGTCCGAAAAAATTATCAACTGCATACATTTTGATGGTAGGCCTAAAGGAGGAAATTCAGGCAGTGGATATTTGGGCAAAGGGTAAAAGCAATGGTGAAATGGGTTCTGGGGCTCCGAAGCCCAACCTGACGCGATCCTAGTTCGGTCATTTAAGTGCATACGATTAAGCGCGTAGTGGCATTCCTACGGTCTAATAGGGTGCCTAACGACATGGGCCAATTTGGAGCTGAACCCCGCACTCTGTGGTGCTCATCAAGTCTTCAATCTGAAAGCGTTCTTCAATTTTAAAGCATGATTGCGAGAACAAAGTTTCCAAACATGGAGCAAACGAATTAAAATTTTTGAATCAGAAAAGGTCCACTTAATAACGGCAGTCGGATAGGAAGTAGTCACCCCCAGCACTGTGATGCAAGCCCCCCTCCAAGGCGAGTGTCAACATAAGCAGCCGGGTCTCGAAGTTGATATGTTTATGCGACGAGCAAGTTAAGACAGACAGTGTATTCAACTCGGATACTGGGGGACAGTGGTGATGAAAAGTATATTTCTTGTGGAATCTGACGGAAGACAGTTTGCCGTAGGTTATGCCACCTCCACTCTCGTGTGAGCCTTGTGAGCGATTTCATTTTACAAACTCATATGCAGTGCACGCATTTGTTGCTACAACCCATTAAGTAGCCTCAATCAGTTGATGGCAGCAGCTCAATATTCCCTCAGATTAATTTTTATCTTGCCTACTTGGATGCTCAACCCCTACACAGTTTTGGGGAGTGTGTCTATAAACAATGGTAGGGGAGCGCTCATCGATCACTTGACGGGACACATTCATCCGTTGTGCCTTGCGACTCGGTCTCGAACCCCGCCAGTAGGCACGCAATGGCTATTATTATAAGCAGAATAACATTTCCAACAAAGACAAGGG
Organism: Schistocephalus solidus; assembly: GCA_017591395.1. Lineage (NCBI taxonomy): Eukaryota > Metazoa > Platyhelminthes > Cestoda > Diphyllobothriidea > Diphyllobothriidae > Schistocephalus > Schistocephalus solidus. Next base: position 52,491 of record WEDG01004377.1, read on the forward strand.
AGACTATAGTAAATATTTCTAGCTTACTGGTCGTCATCAGCTAGCCATATCCAACCTTAGGTTTTGCAGTTCCTCAGGCCCGAATGCGTAACCTGTGGGTTAGAGGTTCAACGCCCTAACCACTGAACAACGTGTTCCTTCTTTTGCCACAAGCCACTTTGCGGCTGCTGGTGAGGCTCGAGAATTAGCCCCAAAGCAAAACTAGACAAGTGTGTCCCGTAACGCGATCGTTAAGCACCAATCTAACATTATTAGCATACCCTATCGCAACCGACAGGACAACGAGCCCGTGGCTCAGTGTATTTTCCTATCTAACCCCGAGGGCTGATGATTCCTACGAGATAGTTCATTGCGTCCTTTTGGGGGTCATTGTGTGGCAGTTGAGCATTAAGTAATTAGTAGCGCTCTTGAAAGGTGTCCTAATCCCTTATTACACCCTATGCCACAATATGTAGCAGTGTGCGTGAGGGTTATGTGCCATACGTCTGCCAGTCTCAAGAAGGTTCCAGGGGACTCCAGGTTGCGAGGAGCAGTGCCCGGTGTGCGAAGCCCTTAAATCTGTTAATTTTGTGTTTGGACGGGGACATGTAATGCACGTGCCCAATAAAGGCAACTTACGCAACAAGGCTGCATGGCCTGCGCGTGCTTTGCTGTAGTGACAACGCTGGTTTCTATTAGCCCCTCTCTCTCCCCCCCTCCCCCCATCCTCCACCTTCCCGATCCAAGCCTTCGGATGATCCAACTAACGATGGTCACAGGGGGAAGGCGTGTTGCCAGTGTGACACGTGACTAAGGCGCATGGACGATGCCCTGTTGCTGGGTCAGTGTACCGGGGCCGTTCTATGCGGCCGATACCCGCCGCCCAACACCCCTTCCAACAACCAGTTTGTTTGGGAAGATCCGTAGGTATTGGATGGGGTGGGACGACCTTATGCTAACTGACGCGTTGTGCCCACGGCCCGTTCTATGGAACAGAATGAACTCTGTTTATTTGTATTGCTAACATTACGGGCCGGGCTCAATGGTGCGTACATGTGCTTCACCAGGGCAACCATGCCAGCTTGGCGTTGTGGTTTCCGGGTCTCAGGATAGTGACGTGGTGAGCCAAAGCCCCATCTTAAACTCGCATCTGGGATTGGGGTAGGCTCTCTGATAATTTTTTGAAAATTTCCGGGCTGTGTTCATTGCAATCCCTTTGGCAGCGGTTTGCGGGAAATAAAACTGAAGCACATTGGATGACAATCTGAAGTCCTCGGTATGCGGGGGTGAACATAAAAAACCATAATTATTTCTTTCAATTTGTTTAACATAACATCTTAAAAACAATAATCTCCTTCAAAATACGGTCCGTTAGATAGTCTTCTGACCTAGTGTTGTTAAGTGCCTCCAGCGATTTGGTATTAACCTCTTCTATGTTCTGAAAACGTTTTCCTTTAGGTTTTTCTTCATTCTGCGGAATAAGAAAAAGTCACAGTCAGGCCCCGATCGTCACAATTCATGTCGCTTGTGCTTCACTGTATCACGCAATCTCATCAGCACTTGCAGGTAGTACTGTTGGTTCACTGTGGGACAAAGTTAAAGAGAACGACTACTTTGATTTCAAATTAAAAACAAACCATCATGGATTTGGCATTTTATTACTGAGCATTGAGGAACGAACCCAACGGAGTTCACGTTCAAATGAAATTTGGTCATTTCTGAACCAGGCAACCTACTCGAAACCTCTTGCGTGACCTAGACCTACCTTCCCATAAGCTTCCCGAAGCAATGAACCTGTTTCTTTAACAGCAAACATAATTTGATGTTGGCGCTTTGTGCCTTAAAGTTTGTCATTGCAAAATCACCGAGAGCGAGTTTATTTAAAAAAGCACTCTGTCCGCTGTGATGGTTTCTTATGGACGCTACCTTATCAACTGAACAGAACGTTTATAATAAACGTACCTAGGGGAAAAGCCAGCACTGTCAACCCACGTGCCTACAGAAAATAATTCCTGTTTTTTGGTACCTCCTCGTACATAACCTGACTGGTAATAAAGTAAGGGGCTACTGATTCCTGATTTCTGGGTATAGTGTTTGACTTCTGATCAATGGGTCACGGGTTCAAGTATCGGGTGGTGGCACACCACCTGGGGTTGGGTATGGCTGGTTACTGGCGGCTAATAGGCCATAAATGGCCCTTCCAGTTTCCCTTGTCTCCCTTGTGGCTGCTAGTGGAGCCAGAGAGTGAGCCGAAGGCAGAACGGGATAAGTTAGTTCCGTTAACGATCGGTGAGCGTTCATCAACGAATACTGTACTTAAGTTTCTTATCATTTGGTGGAAATGTTCGGACAGTTTATTGGTTGGTGGCAGAAGGAAGAGGGGGTGACACATATCTTCTCATTCGCTTTGATATGCACCTATTACTTTCTCAAGCAAACCAGAACATTATAGGAGAAAAATAAGAGTAATAATGACATATATGGCCCCCTAAATATGACGGGAGAACAGGAGCTACCCGCAATACAAGCGCATTTCGGCAGAATTCCAGGGAAAGTAAAATAACGTTTGTGGTTAGGGTTAGGGTTAATTTTACTGCTAGAATTAACGTTAGGCCTAAGGTTAGGGTTAGGGTTAGGACATGGGAATATTTACACATCCTGGAATTATGTGCAAAGCAGCCGTTATCACTTAGCGGAACTTTACTCGTCTAATGTCCTGTTTAGACAGTCATACCAGTAATCCCTGGTGAAATAAGAAATGGGAGAGAAGGCTGCGTGAATAGAAAGGACGCCAGATCAACGGTTAAACAGAAGAAAGCGGGAAGGGACTTCTATCTAACGTACTATTTCTACGTCAGCTTTAGATAAGTATTAGGCGGTAGGCATCACCAAGATGACTGAAGAATATAATTATTTGGCAAGAGGTTTGACTGATTCGGTGGTAGGTAAGTGTTGCAGCCAAGGTGACCTGGATGGGAGGAGGAGGGATAGTTACAAGCCAGTGAAACCATCGTTTTATTCAATCATTCATTTGACTGCTATAAAGTTTGAAAAAAATAATTGTATACTTTCCAAATCTGTCTGGTATCACCTATTTATACCAATTACGGGTTGAAATATTCGCATCGAAGTCTTGACACAGGTACCAGCCAAAAAACCCTACGTACTTCGTCGAGGACGGTGAGATGTGCGTAATGTGCCGTCAACACTCTACTGCAAGTTCCCCAAATAAGCAACCAACGTAATTCCACACTCTATGCTTATGTCCCTTGTGAACAAGGCTGTGCATAAGATAAGATACCCTTCCTTCAAGTACAAAATTTGAAAAAGACGTAATTTTCTACCCAGAGTCCAAGAGATAATATTTGTGAGAAAGTTTATAATAAAATATGTTTGAATTAATAAGAGCATCGAAATTGCATACTACTTAAGTATACTTTTTGTACAGTGCACTCTTCTTAAGGCGCTCTCTCAAAAGTCGGCAACATATAATGACTGAAATATCTTGGGATAAGGCTGCATGGTAATCTGTACGACAGCCCTACTTAATTAATGTATTTGGATAAAAAACCTATTTCTGAATTTTGGTTGACATTTCATGAGATAGGAAGTCTACTTTACTCTCTTGCTCATGCATAGTTTGTGCGCAGTGGTATGGCTCTGAGGTTATACATATCATAGACCAAGGTAGACTCTGGTAAGTGGCAGACTTGCCACTAACCTGTAAAACGATACCGCTCGAAGGTTGCCATCTCGCCTGCCTGGAAAACTTGCTACATTCACACCTGAAAGGAAACAAATAAATGCACACAGGAGCAGAGACAGGTAGTACGGCATCCTTGTTTTGGACAACCTGGACGACGAACGTGCAAAACATGGTCCAAGGCTTTTTCGCCAGGTGGAAAACGGATCACAGCACCGTATGGGCGCGGCATAACAACGCCGTTGACGATGAGATGCACTGAGTCAGGGGAGCTCCCCTAACTCAGTGCATCTCATCGCCAACGGCGTTGTTATGCAGTGCCCATTCGGTGCTGTGATCCAGAGAAAAGAGAGTAAAAACATTAGATCTAGATAGCACACAAGCCTCTCTTTTGTTCTGGCCTGGTCGTGGGCGTACTGTACCTGAAAGAGGGCTATACTAATTGGAGCCAGGGTCAACATAAAAACTATGGGGTGTGACCATAGACTGATTATGACTCCTGTATTTGCGTACTCGAAGACAGAATCACGGAAGGATTTGTTCCTAGTACAGATTGAACAGTATTCATGGATTTCAGAATGGAAATTTATTCTTTGCTGCTCACGTGCTCCTAGGAATACAGTTAAATTACAATATGATATAAACGAATCCAGAGAGCGGAGTTATCAGAGGCAAAGAAACGAACAAAATTTGGAAATTTTCATACGGTTTGGGTGGTTTATAACCGTCGGTGACCCTTTACGTCTACGTCGTGCACAGGCAGGTCTGTATTCGTCTGCAACCCGAGGCTAGAAAAGTAAATTTTGGCCTACAATCAAAAAGAGTTTTATGTAAAAATTATACAGGCGGCTTATATTTTCGTGTCGAGTTTTAAGTCGTTTTTACACTTTTTGCTGGAAATTCACCTCTTTTTGAATTATATTCTGAAGGCAACCAACCGGTCTAAGCTATCGTATGGTGTTTTGCCATGAAATCATTCCTTTCTTCATAAACTTGTTTCTTGACATCACAGGAGAACGCATGATGCACACCACTGTGATCCTCTCGGATCCAACTGTTTCTTTACGGTAGCGGAACTGAATCCTTGCTCCCACCGAGTAGTCCGACCTCATTAAACGTTATGGAGTAGAGGTTACTATACAACAATTTTGTCTGATCAACGGGCCTCCTTCATTCAGGCTTGCAGTCGAATTTAAGGTATCGGTTGTCGTGAAGATGATATCTCGCACTTACGATACCGCTCATGGGCTTTTAGTATTGTTAAGCTCCCCTGACTCAGTGCATCTCATCGTCAACGGCGTTGTTATGCCGTGCCCATACGGTGCTGTGATCCGTTTTCCACCTGCTCACTGGGAGGCCAGCGACAGGGTGGCGAGGTAGGTGTATTTGTGTGTCCGCGAGGCGACTACAAGAGGGACATGGATACGCGCAGTGGGGAAGGCAGTGAGACAGCGATAATTGTCCGCGGACTCTCCCCCACCCCTCTCTTCTCCTCTTCACACGGTAGTAATAAAAATGATGCTGTATGAGTATCCCAGTGAGGGGCAGGATCGAGTTCCGGCAAATGTCCAAACTCCACGACCCAGTGTGGTCTTCGCGACGGGGAGTTGACATCGTGCGCTGCTGGTGTATTCGGCATGATTTCGACACGCGGTTGGATCAGGCGTAAGAGGGTGGGGTGGGGTGAGCGATCGGCATCGGCTAGATCTACCCCACTTTCACCCGCCCCTCACCTCCCCTCCCCTTGACCACGCGTACGAGGCCAGCCTGGACGATCCCCTTCTCCAGACCCGGACATGGCAACCGGGTCTACGGCGCTCTCACTGCACAAAGAGTACTTGGTGTGTTCCCACACGAATACCTTTTACTCTCTCCCAACTTCGGCAGTGTCGATATGTGCAAAGATAGGACGATGCAACAGCAGCAGCAGTGAGGGTCGAGGACAATAAACAGTTAAAATGAGCGCTTAAAAGCAGTCTTTGGTTGACTGTTTACAGTAAAAATCCGAGATGAAAACGGATCTCACCGTACCGAGAGCTTTAATCATATGTCACGTTATATTTTCGTGCTACAATTACTACAGTTATCATACTAATAATAAGAATTCTAGCCTTGACATCTATTGTGGTAATGTAATTGATGATTAACTAATTATGTCATTGATAGGGTAAAACTATCTAGAATAACTTCTGTGTTTTTCACATGCTACCACTTTCGATGGCCACTCATGGGAACGATATAACTATGTAAATCAAGACTGATATTACAAGGGCCCCCGGTTTCAGTTGAACCCACCTAAATCCGTCGATATTTGTCAGTACATAGATCGGAGCAAATTCCCCTGTGTATCGGGGTAACGGTTAAGAGCAGTACGTTTTCAAGGGAAATCAAGCAAGCAAATCCTGGTTGATTCAAGTGTGCTGCGCCCAATATTTGCTCAACTACGGTTTCTGAAGTGCTAAAACAAAAAAATATTAATCACCGTTTTGAAGGATATCTGACTGAGTGTATTGTTTACGAAGCTTCAGTTGAGGCTGGTTTTGTCCTCACATATTTGGTAGTAACAGAGACGTCACATAACAAAAAAGCAATGAGAGCCTGACACACAGTCCTCCAAGTGCCCCAAAATACCTTCACGAGGACCGAGTTCTCGGGCCAGTTAGCCAGCTTCTAAACCACTTCTCGTCGGGTCACGATAAATGCAAGCGCGTTAGCATGGGCTGACATGTTAGGAGGAAAGATGCCCCGTGACTACTTCATTTCCTTCTCTATCCCCCACACACATAGATCGGAGCAAATTCCCCTGTGTATCGGGGTAACGGTTAAGAGCAGTACGTTTTCAAGGGAAATCAAGCAAGCAAATCCTGGTTGAGTCAAGTGTGCTGCGCCCAATATTTGCTCAACTACGGTTTCTGAAGTGCTAAAACAAAAAAATATTAATCACCGTTTTGAAGGATATCTGACTGAGTGTATTGTTAACGAAGCTTCAGTTGAGGCTGGTTTTGTCCTCACATATTTGGTAGTATCAGAGACGTCACATAACAAAAAAGCAATGAGAGCCTGACACACAGTCCTCCAAGTGCCCCAAAATACCTTCACGAGGACCGAGTTCTCGGGCCAGTTAGCCAGCTTCTAAACCACTTCTCGTCGTGTCACGATAAATGCAAGCGCGTTAGCATGGGCTGACATGTTAGGAGGAAAGATGCCCCGTGACTACTTCATTTCCTTCTCTATCCCCCATGCACCAGTTGTTGTTCTGAGGCTTTCAATCGGCAGGTGATAGGCTTGGACACAGTGGTTGACGAGGCATGATGGTCTGCCTTGAACGCACAATAGTAGCTATGGGATCGCGCGGACACTGTGCAGCTTGATAAACGCACACATTGAGCCAAACAGACCTTTTACTGGTCGCCACATCCCCAGACCCGCCAGTTATAGGGGACAGAGCTTTCTGCAGGTGCCACACACGACATTTCGACCGTGGACTTCCACGATATCAACCGTGTGCTCCACAGCATGGTGGTGCAGGGACGGTGACTTGTGCGCGGGTCACTTTTAAGTGCTATAAGGCTTGCGCTGCGGCTACCACACTCTCTCCTCCCTCACCTGCCTGTACCCGGTGTCAAGATAGGGTTGAGAAGACCGGAGGTGGGCGTCGGGTGGAGACAAACACACATGCTTCGACATAGAAACGATTCCACCCACCCATGACTGATTAATACGGGACGCATTCTGCTACCGGTCCTACCCGATGAATTCTTGTCCTTAAGATAAATGATAAGTGTACACTACTTACCATACTGAAGGCACAGGTACCCGCTAAAAGCCCAGGCAAGTGTGGTTCGTCGATCTTCTGCCGCTGCATGGCACAGCTCAGAGGAGTCCGACTCATGAGTGGGTCCGCCAGCCTGCCTCGTTGGTTTTCTGGTAGATACTTCAATTTTGCAATTTCAGTTTTTTCTTACCTCTGAAGGTAATAGATAACGGGAATTGAATCACTCGGAATGAAGTTTTATGAGTTCAGTTTGAAAACTGACATGAATATGTGAGCCAAATTCCGAATTGACTGTTCGTTCATTTCTATCGTTAAAACTGTTTTTGTCTTTTAATGTAACTTTCGGATAGCTGGTTTTTGTAAGCACCCTTCGGATAAAATTTGATTTTGTTTCTGACATTCAAGTGAAACAGATTTTCTTAGACGTTTGAATTATTATGGACAAGCTCCCTTCTGGTTAAAGAGCAACAAAACTCAGCAAGTTTTTTTATTTACAGTTCCGTCTGTAAGCATGGAAGACTGACCTTCGACGGATGCTAGTCACCTCGCACCCCCGTTTCCTACTGACAAAGGCTACTGGGTGTGACAGGATTTGCTTGCAACCAAGCGCAAATAAGTCGTCGGCATGTCCAAAGTGCAGTCTTATTCCGTGACTGAGCGGAGTTAACTTCCCAAGCGAACTACGTCAGTTCACCCTCAGAACTGTCCGTCAAAAAGAAACGGCACGTTTTTGTGCTTGGAGTAAGCACATTACGGAGAATTTCGGACAATAGGCTAAGTTCAGATAAATGAGCATAGACTACGTATGTTGTTTCTCTGCATAATATTTTTAACTATTGGCTTGCGGTCCATTGACATCAAATCGCACTTTGGGATAACCACCTATTTAATTTGCCCAAAAATCGAAATTATCTTCTAATTTAACAGCTACAAGTTTACATCAAGTCGGTCAACGCCTGTGCTCAAGGGGCTAAATCTCCAATAAAGTGGGTCGTAGTGATAAACTGGTCTGGGAGATGCGTGTGCCTGTGGATCCAGGTTAAAATTTTGGTATCGAATTAATCAAATCCCTCTCAATCATATCTTTTATCCTTTTTCAAACGAGCTCTTTCAAACTCCTCTTTTCAAATTTTTCTAAATTTTCTCCGTGGAATTCACTCGAATAATTTAGATTGGCTGCTGACTTTACTGCCTTAGTTTGTACAGTCAATTTGCTTCTTACATTCCTTGCTCGTAGCATACAGCTGCAAGTTGGCCGTACTTAATACTGCCGGAATCCAAAATCTTCAATTTAAAATGGACTGATGGGGCCCAGTAATTGTACCATCCTGAACTCACATCCTACAAAGTGCCTTTTATGCATTAAAACAAGCCTGCTGCGCAAATACGATTTTGGTAACATTTTCTTTATGTTTAATCATGCCACGCGTCATCTCCTAAAAATACATCTTATGAACATAGTCGTATTCCAGTTCACTTCGCATAATGATTCACGCAGTGGTATGCAGCATATCCGTGTGCGATCAAAGGATCTTCAATGCGAACTGGAAAAAAAACTGGCAGTAGTTGCTCTCAAAAGGAAACTAGTTTTGGGGGTAAGAAACGTTGGGAGTTCCGGCATTTTGACTGCTCTCTTCGGGTGATAATGACATCCCTGAGCACAAATGATCCAGTAGGCTTCACTATGTTAGTGAGGCTCCGCCACTAGCCATCTTAGTACGGAGCTCGTAGTTCCATTCACATCTCTCATTTGGAGGTCATTACTCTGTTTTCAGTTCTCGGGCGCTAGTCATTTTCTTCTTCTTAACCCCTTAGCATAATTACACTGCTTACAGTATGCAAGCTAAGACATACAAATTGTGTCAGCAGTCTGCAATTTAGCCACACCTACTGCCCGTTGCGAGCCTCTTCGGCCCAGACGATGTTATTTTTTGGTTCCTGGGTATGCTGAAGGTGGGAACAGCTGGGGCCCAAAAGGCCACTCAAATAGGGTCAATTGCTTTGAAAAACACCAAACTATAGCCCCACCTAACTTGAAAAGAACCACACTCACCGTGCTATTCATAAGTCGCCGTTTCTATAAACTAAAACGAGAGATGACTGAAAGGTTTTCGTTTTTCTTTCTTGAGATAGGTGTGAACAGCACTTCATAGCGTCATACTTTTTCACACATTTATCATGTTTTCTTATATTATTTCATTAGACAATCCTCCGGTTTCTGCAAAATTTTGTACGCAGTATTGAACTGTTATCCTAGCTGATGATGCATGATGAGTACGCTCAAAATTTAGACAGGCCTTGGCACATCCCAGGTGCATCATCTCATGGCTAACTATAAACATGATCAGTAATCGAAAATTCCCTATAAGCAGCTGCTTCCCTCATATCGTTATAATAAAACAACTATACACAAATAGAAAGTACACTAAAGAACATTACTAAGAAATAAATAACACCACTGAGTGAATTAAATTCAGTATATCAAATGAGCATGCATATAAACAAGTGAACTCAATCTGTCAACTATATAGAGATGGAGACTTAAAATAAGCACGATATATCCTTCTTATCGTTATAAATAATCGAACAACCCAATTTGAAGTAAATATCTAACTAATCACTTCCTTAATTGAAGAACTCGCTCCCGTAGCCAAAAGAACCCAAAAGTAAAGTTTCGGTTATTGGAAGAACGTTAACCAAACTTCCTACTTTGGTTGCTTAAAGTCAGTACGAATGTCTTCTGTAGAGTTCTGTGTTATTTCAAAAGCTAAGCGCTGGATTCTGCAATAGCGCTATCGGTTGGACTTGCATGCACCATGACTTCTGACATTATCATTTATTGCATGACAGTTAACCTAAATTCTGAGCCTCAAAATGCCACCAAAATAACATTACCCACAGAGAAAAGGGAGGCTGAAATGGTCATTTCTGTCTTGTTAACCGTCATCAGCCAGTCATATCCAACCCAAGTTTTTGCAATCCCCAAGACTTGAATTCACGACCCGTCGGGGAGCGCCCATCCACCGTTGTCCTCATAATACTTATATAGTTTATATTAGTCCGTTTATTCTCTCCTCATCTGTTTGTTTTTATTGCAGCCACGACGAATAGAGGACGTTCTGCAATGTCACTTTCCACATTTTACCTCACACGCATATTTCCGATTCACTAAATATAATCTACTTCATGCATCTGCACCAAAAGATTACCGCAACTCAATAAGGCTCAGATTGTATGAACTATTTGCGCTGCAAAAAGCAATCCTCTGCCGGTAGGACTGATGATTCGCTTGCCCAGTAGACGTCTTCCTTATTATGTTTCAATGTGTTTGATGTGAGAATCGGAGGCCAGATTGGTCAGTCAAGATGGTTAAAAATGTTCGGCCCCTTTATAGATGTTTACGGTTTATATCCCAGGGTATGGTCGGCTGAACTCAGGCTCCAGTGTGCTTTAGGGGGAACGGTAGTGTTGACCTAAACCTCATTTCAAACTGCCGTGTAATTTAAGCCCTATGTAGAGTTTTATTGTTACAGGCAGTGGAGATATTAAATTCATCCAAACAGAAAACATTTGCTTAGAGTGGAAATCTACCGCCAATGCCCGAATTTGAATTTTCTGCTAACCTTCTGTAACCAGGTTTGTTGGTAGTATGAAAAAGCCATATCCTCTCTATCATAACCACTTCCATCGTTAGAAGCAAGGAATATTAGAGTACAGTGCGTCTTCAGTTATTACAAACTCGTGCATAGATACAGATCATAAAGCATGCGAGGAGCGTCTTGTTTGGATTTGAAAGAGCGTATACGGAGAGGTGTTTCGCAGAAACTAGTAAATTTTTTCGATCTCAACCAAAACACCCGGTTTAGTAACTTGACCATCCAGTCAAAAGCTTTAACACTTGAGCCACATGTCTATCACCAGCGAATGTGTTGCAGGTCGATACCGTGTGACTTTCGCCTACTTGCACTGATTGCTGAACTGGACCATGGACGTTCTGATCCGGTCTAGAACCTCAACAGATATTGAATAATGACTGACTGACGATGAAGAATACGCTAGAAGTTGTTTTTACCCTCTTCGTTGTTTTCATTGCTGTATGCTCACGATCGGTCATGTAGTGTCATGGAAACGACCGACTGAGAGGACTCCTGGCAGAGGGTCGGGGCTCTTCTGAAATTCAGTTAGTAAGATAGACGCCATTTCTAATTGCTCTTTCCTAGACTTTTTTTCCTTGATATAACAAATTCCTATGAAATTGCGCATAGCGAAGCCCTTCCCCAAATGCACTGCTCGCGTACTGCCATTGAAAAGTAGTCTTTAAAAGATGTCATTACGGTGTATCTACGCATAAATCTTCAGTATACAAATGTATAAAATTCGACTTAAGGGACATCAAGGGTTGATGGGTGATGATTAGGAGGGTGGGGACGGGCTGACGGGGACAATTCAGCCAAAAGACTGTCTAAATTTTGCCTGTTGTTGGTGTATGGAGGGTAGTAAAAGGAGCTGGGACAGTTCAGTGGCTGCTGGTTGCACCTGTTGGTTGGTTTCTTCCAGCCTTGTCTGAGGAAGCAGTGACCAAAGGTGTGCAGTCGACTGGCGATGTACAAAAGCACCCGGTGGAGGGGGCAGGCTGAGGAACAGGGCCGAGAGCAGCTGTGAGGTTTCGGGCCACGAGTGAGCCTCCCAGGGATAGGCCCCCCAGCACTCCGCTGAGCTCATTTCGCCGCTGGCGCCGCTCATTCGCACCAGCTCGGTAGTCTGTCTGACCGCCTCCTCGGCACTGGGGTACTCGGACTCCTTACTGCACTCAAAGGGTGAGATACTGCCAGTGGTGGAGAGCAGGGAATCGGTTGTCGTCGTGGTTCTTGATGAGTCCTGGGTCAGTAGTTGGAGTGTATTTTCCAGTCTTCGGGTCCTGGCGAGTGTGAAACCAGTCGTGTCCCGCCACATAGACTGTAGCGTCGGTGATGCACCTGTCAGAGGGTAGGTAAATGAGAAGGGGGGGGGGGCAGTTAAACATATGAATTTCAGTTATAACAGTTAATAGAGAGACATATACCTACCCGCGAATGTCATCCCCAGTCCACCACGCGAGACACTTTTTGGCGTCGTTTAAGCTGCCAGGGTCTCAAAACTACCATATAGGGTGCAAACGAGACCGATTCATTATACCAGTCCATTTTAACCTAGATTTTGAGATTGTTAATATCAATATCAGATGCGAAAATAAAGTTTCATCGACTAAACCGAAGGACGCAAGCCTACTAATAGCGCTCATTGCAAGTAATAGTCAATGCCCGAAAGATAAAGATATATGCTGCTCTAACCCGATAGGTAGGTGAAGTGAAAGAGAGTGGTTTCAGGGGACAAACACGGTTATTCTCTAATAAAAACTCGCCTTATTTATTCGAGGCTCTGAGCGTTCTAGAACGTCCCCGCTTATGATGCGCCAATCATGAAGTGCGTCAATCTATGGCGCGTCGGTCATGAATTGTCCATTTCTTGCACGCGAGAATCCCCTCGCCGTAAAATCTCGCAGGTACGACGGGCTATTGATTGGGCCGCACGCGTGAGCAATGGCATAGCATGTGCTGTAGCACATGCTGATTGGCTGCCCGACTTAACGCGCGCATTCCATAGCTTGGCTTGCAGTATCAGGGGTAATTCCGTTTTCCTTTCGCCTTGGGTCATGACCCCATAAAATTTCCTGTCTGCATAACACATGGGCAGGACGTAGACTCATGTATCCTTACTGGAGGACGCAAATAAGCATTACCGCTTTGCCTTGTCTAAAGCCCCTGCAGGCCATTACTTGGCATCTGACAACCAATCATCCATAAGCGTTACAGACGGCTCTGGCTGCCGACGGCAAATAGAGCTCGAATTGGCTATTCCTGTGGGGTCCTGTAGTTGTCGATAACGGCTTGTCAATTATTGATTGCTAGTCTTCATGCTATCGCCTGTGTGAGCTATTGACCCCGAACCCCAAGGCGAAGCGGCTATGTCAGTACGGATCGGTACCCGCTGCGCCCATCTGAATAAATACGCCCGATCGTGGCCGAGAGACTGTGAGCCCGTTAGTGTAATGATGAATGCGTCGGTCGATGCTCAAGGGTCTCGGATTCAGACCTCGGGCGTGCAGCTTAGCGTTTGGCTCTCGGTGGGTGATAATACCAGATAAACCAGACATGTTTATTTTCTTTGCCGCTGACGGCTCCCGATGAAGGCAACGGCATTACAACGGCTAAAATCGATATTCCACAAGACGTACGCGGCCGCAGAGTAGGTTAATAGAAGAATTATAGGCACGGGCGTTGAATGACTAACCAGATGTCGACTATCGGAGAATTTTTCTGAAAACAAGGACTGAATGAAGACTGCCCCCCACCCTACTCTCTTTCGTGGAGAGGCAAGATTTTCTGTTTGTCTCTCCCATCGGCACTACCTGAAAGTCGTCTTCCCTTGTGCACGGAAGATCTCTACACACCCATTGTACCTGTGCTGTTAATATGGTGTATCCTGTAACCCCAAAACTCGACGCATATTGACAGTTTGCTGAGTATTACGTGTTTATTCCATTGTAGTTGATAGAATTCATCCCAAATATTCATATCAACTTTCGGTTTACACCATTAACCTTCAAATAGACTGATATACTCCGAATTAGCGGTTCAAAAGCAACAATTTCTACACAGTAGTTACAGTCCGGGCATATATAGTGAAAGGAATGAGGACTGATCAGGTGGTGAATCAAAATCAGGATTACAACTCTCGGTTACACTCGTGGCAGAGCACTAATGGGAGTCCACTAGTTAAGTTTTATGGGATCTCTGACGTACTGGTAGGTGCTGCCGAAATAAATGTAAGGTCATGCTGACAAAAGGGCTTATTCAGATCGTTTCACCGGCTCATTTTAAGCCTTTTGATACTATGCTGTGCACCGCATATCAACAACCGATATAAAATGTACCACCATTTCTGCCCTTTAGCTCACTACCACTATTATTAATATTAATACTACTACTAATAATAATAATGCTAAACCTATTGTTTCGATTAAGGGGTGTTCACCGATCGGTTTACGGGTCATGCTCTCCCCGTTGTGGGGTAGGAATGCCGACAAGGAAGAGGAAGACTGCGATAGTAAGTCATATCTTATTATCTGTCGTTAGTCAGTCTATGAGAGCACTAATAGTTTCCACTATTCATGCTGTTGTCGTCATTAGTAAAAAGCTCCAATCAGCCTCTCCGAAAGCGGAGCTAGATCATTGTAGATCAACTGAAAACAACATAGCCAGTAATAATCTCCAAATGCAGTTAAAAGGCGAAAAAAATGTGCATGGGATGTAATGAAGTGAGATGTGAATGACAGACACTTTTGCAATTTATGAGAATGCTATGTGGCCGAATTTTCCAGTGCATCGTGCTGCAGCAACCAGTCATCATATGCCGACCCTTACTACGGCCGGATATTCGAGTCCAGTCATCGGTATCAATCCGTACTACCGACGCCGCACTTGCAAGTGGACAAGTATTGTCAGCATGAAAATGCATAGTTATGCGTTCTAAAACCCTCTAACAACCGAATCTGGCCTGGTTGGTTGATAAACTGAAGGCCGGTGGTGAAAGCCTCAACTACTTGATTAACAACCCAGAAAACCTTGGCTGGCACTTTCACTTACCTTGTTTTATTGGGCTAGATGCTTTGGTGGGTTCTCGCGGCAGAAAATCTGATACACTGGCTTCTGCTGAAGGAGAATGGTCTGAAAGGCGGCAAGAACTTGAATTATGCGGCTGACCACTAGCAGTCGTTCGCTGCTCGTGACTGACAGCACCGCTGGAGGATGGGACGAGTTTTGGCAGCTGCGTTGAGGAGACCATGGCGAGGGCGTCTTCGACAGCCTGCCTGCGTTTTAGGGCAACTTGGGCTGCCATCACACGCTGGCGTTCCACCACGAGGAGGCACTGCTCACAGGCACAATCACGATAGGCGCAGTACCGTTTGTGTCCCTTGATCCACGCGATCATTCCATGGTTGCGGCATCGAGCGCACTTGGGTTTGCGCAGCCCCATCGGCGGACTGGCTTTGTGCGCTGTTTGTGGCTGGTAATCGACAGAGGAGGCCTCGGAAAAGGAAATGTTCGGGGTGAGGTGAGTCGCATCGTCGGCCAAGTGCTGTTGTTGCGGCATTTTTTTGTGAAGCAGAATGCCGCCTGCGAGGGGCATTTATTTGCGCCTAATGAAACGGTCAGTTTTCTGATTGGATGACGCAAGCAGGCCAGTGGGCTCCTTAGCCAACCAGGGTAAAATAGCCCGTGTCGGAGACGAAATTTTAATTGGCTCGATGTGCACGAGCCGTAAGAACGCTAAACGAGTAACCGCTGTATTTTGGTAAGATTTGGCAGCTGGGCCTACCGTATTCGTTTTTGGTCACGGATCAAAACGGCTAGTTTTCCCGAGGCGAGAGTACAGTGGAAGCTGTAACTATCAAATGAATAATCGGGCTATAGTAAGGTTTGGTCGACTAACGAACATGCTTGTCTCCTAATGCACTTTACTAAACTGTTTGTGGCAGTCTCTGTCTGCAAGGAAGGATACGCGATCTTGTGTCAGACATTATGCAGTAAACAACTCCACCTATGGGCTTTTAGAACGGGCATAACAGAAGTAGGGTGTTAACTAAAATGTCTGCGGATTATAAGATTTATGTGACAGTACATTTGAAGGTTAGCGTTGGATCAGCGACGCTCTGGAGCGCGTCGCACTAATTTGGCAGCCTCTTGCACTGGGATTTTTTACGACCAGGTGAGCACGCGATTTGAATATGGTCTCAATTAGCTCATAAACGTACGGTTGGTGACCTACCTCATTAAATATGCCTACATTAACGAAAAATTCCTTACCAGTATGAGATCAGTCAGAGGGCATCTAGCCCAAACACCGAACTCATAATTAACTATTTCCTGTTAAATTAAAACTTATAATAATTATGTTAAATTTTATGTTATTGAGTAGAAATACTTTTTTTCCTATGGAAAGCGGAAATGTCAAAAATGCAAAAATCCATGTCATATAAGTAAGTAGCATTTATAACGAATTTCCTCACAACTAACTGCTTAACTATAATGGCAACGTTCAAAAAATTATTTTTTTTCATGCACTTTCATTAAATATCATCAACTAATTGTTTTCATTTGAAATCTAACACAAAGTCAAGTGCGTAATGCCCGACCAGGTTTTAAATGATCTTGGTAGGCAATGGCGACACAATTTTTCCATTTTTGGATTGCTAGAGATGCGGCAAAGACTGAGGCAAAGAGGAATTCGTTTGACTTCGCTGATAAAGACATCATAGGAATAAGTGTCCATAAAGTCGTATGTTGACAGGTCGGTCAGCGACTATTACATTTTAAGGGAAATGGCTGATGCCCTCGTAAAAATATCCTTTTATGCGTATATGAGAAAGTTCATTCCATCAAATTGAAGTGCGGTTTTTGCCAACGATTGACATCGAATTTCGCAGTGTCCTTGAAATTTTAATGAATGGTTTCCGATTTTTTGTGCTGTCAATCGCTTGATCATCTAAAAACCTTCAAAACAGGATATATCTGAAAAGTATTTACTGAAGGCGTGCGGGCTTGGATATTCTTTTTCATGTGGATGGCCGATTGGAGCACACTGGAAGACCTCTTCGACAAAAATGATGGCCCACAGCAAAAGTAAACGAGGGATCTGCTTTCGATCAAATCGTTTCCGATGCCCAAACTGTATAATCTCAGTTTCAGTCATCCCGTTTAATGGGATAAGTCACATAGGGTAAGATATTGTAGAACAATCAGAGCTGCGCTACCCGGAAATGTTTCAGTATGTTTGGCATATATAAAGTCGTATGTGCTTAGCTAAAATTTACGTAATTTGGCGTATAATTATACGGTCTTTGTGTAAGAGTGAAAAATGGCAACTTTTAGTGCCGACCACGTTTTGTAAAAAAAAGTTTAGTTAACATTTAAATATTGGTGTTCCAGAATTACGAGGATGCCTGAGAACATGATAATGCAAATATTAATTGGTATGTGGATTGAAGGGGTTTTCACCACTGACCAAAAGATTGATGACAAGTCACCGTGAAGCATTTGAAAGTCAAGTTGATCCCAAAGTCGACGTGCTTTAGCCAATTATCGTCTTGCACACACCTAGAGGAGTGTAACTAATGGCTTTTAGACGAGATGGAATTTCCATGTTGCGTGAAATGGGCTTCGTAGGACAGAACTCCACGATGCTTAATGCGATCGAAAACAACTAAGTTGCAGTTCATTAAATATATTTTCAAAAGAACGACGAGAGAGGGAGGAGGAGGAAGATGTGTATACATATTACAGAAGAACACTACGACTTGATATATCTGCAAGAGGCAGCAAGGTACACAACAGCAAACGAGATTAGCCCCTCTAGTTTGCTAAGATCACAATTCAAGAAAAATCATAGCAAGTTCGTCATTATTCGCCTATTGGATGGTTCAAAAAATACGCGTTGAAGAACTAGCCCAATGAACAACTAAATTTTGGATCGAAGATCATGGCATCTAGATAAATTAGTGGCTCAATGTCATATTCGGGGGAAAACTGTTTACTTCAGATAATTCAGAAGATTTCAGTTATTACTAGTAAGATTTGCTTAAAGAGAGCGGTACATGCATCAGATACTCGTGTGGAGGTGGCGGTTGGATGGTTTGAAAAGGGATTTCCAGCAAGGAGCTTGAAGTGACGTTTTACATGGAAAGGAGTATATCCAGTCCCACGCTCAGACACATTCGACACCAACACTGACAATGGGACGAAACAGCGTTTGGGAGGTAACCAATGACCCGTCCACCTCTGTGCCCCAATTATAACTCCATTAATCATCTATGAGAAATACTTGAAAACTTTGACTGTATCAACACTTGAAACTTTGTTTTAAAGCAGAAGTAACTGTTCTAATGAAACGCTGAGGATAACGGAGGTCTTATATTTCTTTAGATTAAAGCACTGACATAGCAAGTTGAGTGCTGTCATAACTGTGGACAGAGAACTTTTGAGCATTAGGGTCTTATGCTATATGAAAACGGTTTTGCTAGAAATTTGTTCGCGCAGATAGCTTCAGGTTTTTCTACCTTCTCATGTGATAAACCAAATCAATGTAAGCAAAGTGGTCAAACTTTTACCCAAAAACAGAGGTCCTATAATTGTGGGAAATACTCTGTGAAAAATATTAACGATGGACTCCTGCACGAGTTTGAAAGCTAAACAAATTACAAAAATGATTCTTTGCACGAGCACACCCTCAGAGAGAAAAGGAACAATGGAACAGACCGCAATTATAGGGCTGGGTTTGCCCATCAGCGTTCCGTGACGCAGGCGTGGTGTCTGCGCAAGGCTATGTATGCCGGCGCCAAATCGATACGTCAATTGCCTGAGCTCTCATCCGCGGCCCAGGATTCACTAAATTATCGTGCTGCTTTTAGCTCTGATGGTGGACTCCTTTACGCGTTCGAAAGTTCAGAAAAAAACAAACAAATGATTTGGATGCCTGAGCAGTCTCCCTTTCACGCAAAAAATAGCAGTATCATGGTTACTTGTCGACACAAGCAAAAAGGCAATTTCCAGAAGAAGGAAAATCCATTTTTGTATTACGAATTGTATTTGCCTAACGTTTTGGTTTCACCCTCAAAATCATTATCAGACACGGCAGAATATAATAACAGTGGACTCAGGCGGATGCAGTTTTTATAGGCTGCAGTTGCTACGACACCATAAACCGGCTAAAATTAACCCCCATGGCCCTGACGACAGATTCCTTTACCATTCGACCCGCCAGAAGAATACATTGATTACGCCAGCACTCCAATTTCCTTCTCCTCTCCCAAAACGAGTATTCTTCTTCAAAGCTCGGGATAGCGCCTTTTCCAGCTGTACTGATACGATAAGAAAGTAGTTTTTCGAATTGTATAAATTAAAACTAAAGGAATTGACCCTCATCACAAGTGGACAAATCACACTGTGCACCTGAGGAAAGCGTGGACTGACTGGGTAAGAGAAAACGCGGAAAAAAGTAGTAACCACCGTTTAAAATTACGTATTCCTTTGACTTCAAGCAAAATATTGATGAAGCTTTTTGTATAAATTATTGGTGACATCGCTGAGTCGGAAAATTTATATTTAAAATACCACGAAATCAGAAATTTGCTGAAATGCTTGCGTTATAGTCAAATTAACACTGACGACAACGACAAAGGAGACCAGAATGGCCATTTCTGGCTTATAAGCCATCATCAACCAGTCATACCGAAACCTAGGCAGTGCACGCATCCGAGGTTCAAACCCGTGACCTGTTCGTAAGACGTCAAATGCCCTAACAGATGACCACGTGCTCGATGTTTTTTCGGTTGCTATTGGGCATATTACCCATGGTAGAGGAGCCCTAACCGATCACATTACCGAACATACTAGTTTAGTCCTGTCGAACTTGAGGCGCAGGGCTAAGCTTCTAGCAATCGAATAAATCTTCTCCAATCCAAATGGTGTTTATGATAAAATAAGGGGAACCATTGAAGACAATTGAGACTGTGGTGGCCATGGGATCGATGTTGGGTAGGTTGACAATACTGTGGGGGTGGAGCACTCCTTGATCAGGCTACGTGGCACCGGACGAGGGTTCCACTGGATTACGTAACGCTCAATAACTAAAAACCATTGGTTTGAACCTCAGGTCTCGCAAATGTGGAATGGAGTATGACTAACTGACGACGGTATAGAAACCAGAAATGGACAACGCAGTCTCTTTTGTTTTCGTCACTATCCTTTTATCTGCACAGGCTGCCTGCGATACTACAAGATCAGACCCCAAGATGCACAACGAAACCACCACCTCCTATAACCTAATTAGTAAACGCCCCCTCAAACTATAGATTGATATGATTCGGAGAATGTCCAGGGAAACATTAGAGATCACGGTGACTTCCCTAAATGATAGTGTACTCAAGGTACCTGTCGGTTATGGGATTTTTCCAATTTATTAATTTCGAAAATTAGCATAAGCTGTGCCGGATAATAATTCCTGTTAAAATGCACTGCCGGAAAAACAAGGGAAAACTAACTAATGGACAGACAATCAACAGTAAAGAAGATTCGAGGTAAGGAATGTGACCGGGTAGCCTACCGAACAGAGCTTCTACCCGCATACCTACCCTGTCTGAGAGTGGCAACTAGAAAGTAGTCTGTGACCGATTGCAGGTGCTTTATGGCGGAACTCAAAGGTAGCATCGGAACGCTCACATTTTCTTCTGCAATTCGAAGAGTTTCATGAATAATTTTCATGTCAGTTCGAAGAAGTCGTTGCGTCTCTTCACATTCACAGTTTCATCATTTTTCGAACGGTCCGTTTAACCTTCCGAGACTTTGTGCGGATTGGAGACTACCTTCATGTCCAAAGGAAACCACTGAAAAAGATTTCGTAGGCGGTAACTTGCGTATGTTAGACAAGGAGAAATTTCGATAGAATGAGCGTCTCGCAGACTGGCCAGTCATGGTTTGCGTTCTGAGGTCCCCTTGGTTATTCTGTAGTTGATATACCCACCAGAGTACTTACAAGTGTCAGATCTCGGCAAATGCATTTTGCCGAAAGTTGGAAGTCAGCGGAGACTTCGCCATTTGTCCTACGGGGAATATACTGCTTATGCAGTCGAGAATTCATTAGCTAAATCTACCGTTGTTAACATACTTGACAGAGCGGACGGTCTGGACAGAAGTGAACGACCACTACCGTGATCATAACTTTAGGTTCTGCGGTTCCCCTACGGTAACCGCTTATATTTTTACGTTCGTTTATTAGCATGAATGACCTGCGGACTTTGTTCCTCCTCTGTTAGTTTTATTACGCTCTCGTCCTACCTTCAAATCATGTTGTTGTTGTCGTTGCGGCTGTCATCATATTCGTGGGTCACTTGGCGTCTCCTGGTGACTCGGTCGGTGACTCCACGCCCCGACAACTCCCCTCCTCCCCCCCCTCCACTGCCCCCCGATCTGACGAGCAGCAGAGTTCGCCACCTGCCGTGTCACAAGGTTCCACCAATCAAACCTCGCAAAATGGACATGCACACCAGTGAGTTCTGTTCACCAGATGTCTAAAGCTATCAATCGGCCCTTGAAACTGCGCCATTTGGACCCCCCTTCCCCATCATGCCCACTGAACCTTCCCGTCTGGACTGACACGCTGACCCCACCGACCTGCGAGAGGGGCCGGCGAGGCAGTAAAACACAAAACAGGTAGCACTGCACAACCCCTGGCGTGGTCTGCGGTTTCCGCACGGCTTTTTTGTACGCATCACGTCCATCTGTATCGCGCTGCCTACTCGACGCAAAAAGTTATCAGTTGCTCTTTGTAGGCGGAAAATCAAAACGCTGTGGTGAATGCTATTGTGTTGTGGACGACTACCGTCGCATAACATGACCTAAGCAGGCAAAAAATGGTGTGTTAGACCGCAACTAGCTCTCAGACGGTGAGCCCAAAATGCATGCATGTTTGAACAATGCGTACTACACACTCACATACATTGATTGAGGGTGTTCTCAACGGCTAGCAACAAACTACCGCTTGTATGGGTATCATCGCTGAACTTAAACTGCCACTAGATCTGGCCTGGGCACAGCCGATAATGTGAAGGTGTCACAAGCATAAAAACATGAGGGTCAGGATGCCTCGTATGAACACCTAAACAGGATACGAGAACAGTAACCGCCCCCACCTGCCCGCTTACAGTAAATTTCAGGAAGGGTAAATATACCCGTCTCTTAACGCTAACATAAAACTAAACTGGGTAGGGATACCTTAAATGGCCGCCTAAACAGGAAATGGGAAAATGAATCACCCTAGAGTACATGTCGCTTTGCGCTTAATTCCCAGGAAATTATGTTTAGGATTAAGGTGAGGGTTAGGGTTGAGTTATGGGCTGGGTTTACGTTGGAGGTTGAGGTCAGAGTTGGGGTTAGGATCAGTAGTAGGCTTAAGGTTAGGATTATCATCATGTTAGTTGTAGGGTTTATGTTTATGTTAGGGCTAGTGTTAGGATTGGGGTTCCATTTTAGCTTTGTGTTTGGCTTAGTTTTAGCATTAAGGTACATGTATATTTACCCTCCTCTTAAGGCAACGGAAGAGGAAATTCTAATGAAAAATAGACTCCAGCCTAATTGTCGACTACCTACAGGAAAGGAAACTGCTACCTATGCATATGGTATGTGCATGCGGAAACAATATAACCAGCAGGCTTCTGCAGAGCAGACAAACGGCTTCTTATTGAAATGTTCCCGCTGCAGACGAAAGAAGTGCCTAACAGAAGGTACTATTTTCATAGGTAGTATGTTAACCCTGGGGAATATAACAAAAATTGTCTTCCGGTACGTAGAAGGCGTGCGAGTCAAGCGCTGTGCCGCACTGGTAGGGGTGCATCGCAATACTGCAATGCAGTGGTACGCAATTTGTCGCAATGTGTCAACCAGTGCACTCATGAGTGCCGTAGGCCAGGTAGGCGGCAAGGGTATAGAAGTGCAGGTGGACGAGACAATTACTACTACTGCTAATGCGTCTACGACTACTACAATTCTACTACTTCAACTAGTATTACTTCTACGACAACAACAACTACTACTACCCCCTACCCCTCACCCAAAGCCTACAGTTAACACGACAATAACCTTAACTCTTATTCTAATAATGACCCTAACCGTAACCCTGACCTTTATCTCAAACTTAAAACTAACCATAACCTTAATTCTAAAGATAATTTCCTTGGAAGGTAGTGCAAAGTCACATTAATTGTGGACGGTTCCCTTTCCCATGTCCTCTTTGGGCAGCCATACAAGGCATCCTTGTCAACATGACTTAGCGAAACGTTCTCAATTCAGTCACCATTGTTAATTTGTAGTACAGACTTCAATTTTTTAATTTCCTTCATAAAAAGTTTAGGTGTGCGAGAGCTGGTGCACGAGGAGTGTATGCTACGAAACCCCTTCGTCTTATCCACTTGTTTAACAAAATTTAACCGAGACAGGTTGTAAGATCAAGATGATCATACTGGGGTGCTCAATCTTGGTGAAAAAAGCTCCACACTGCATAGACCTATCCAACGCTTAAGATGATAAAGAGTAGCCGCAAGTAGAAGTAAACGAGACCAATCACAACCGCATTACTCATATGACAGTTCGACTGTCGATTCTGACAAGGTCCACCGTGTGCTCCACAGGAGGGCGGACAGTGAATTGTGCGTGGATTTGTTTTAAGTGATAGTTGTCTTGTACTGAAACTACCGCACTCTCTCCTTTTCCCCCAACCACCTATGCCTGTTGTCAAGATAGAGCCAAGGAGACCAGAAGCCTGATCAGGTGCAGGTGGCTGGTGTGGTGTGAGCCTGCACATACGCGTGCCACCACATTCCCCCTATGTTCGGCATTTGTTATGATAGCGCAACCCGAATGATGCCTGCCGTCCCCTGTTGGTCTAGCCCATCCACCACGTGGTCCATTCAGGGGGCCATAAACATATCGATACACTAACACTCCAGCTTCTCGAGGTTAAATACGATGCCTTGCTGGGGAATTAATGTGCGATCTCAATGTAGAGCCCCCACGATAAAACCGTTTTCAGTTCACTCTGGCAGTTGGTAGGAACGTATGAGCAGAATTACAGCGAAATATTCACAAACTGCCGGC
The DNA here is from genome assembly GCA_017591395.1 of Schistocephalus solidus. NCBI lineage: Eukaryota > Metazoa > Platyhelminthes > Cestoda > Diphyllobothriidea > Diphyllobothriidae > Schistocephalus > Schistocephalus solidus. The sequence goes on from WEDG01004377.1 coordinate 76,693, forward strand.
AGTCAGTCAGTAGCATAAATAAACATAAATATCGCTCTGCCACACTCTAACCTCAGGTTGGCTTATGACAGACTGCACATGCCTGTCGCTTGCACTTTGTATTCATGCTCACGCACCTATTTCTGAGGAAATGAAGAAACCCAAACCAAATCTGTGCATGAAAACTGTAAAAAAACTGGAATGATGACCACTCAAAAGATCAGATAAGATCCTATAAGTAATAACCGCAAATAGAGGTCTGTGGTGGTCACTTCAATTCACAGTACTCTTTGTAAATGCACATGCCCATGTCGGTATTCCACCTGTATAATCAATATACAGCCACAACGATCACTATCGGCTTCTCAGTACCTGGAACGGCTCAGGGGGATGCGACTCACCGCAGACGAGGTCATGGTGTCATTTGATGTCACCTCTCTCTTCACTTCAATCCCGCAGGACTTAGCAGGACTTATGTCCGGGGACACGCATCGTCGCTTCTATCAGCAATATTTTCGGGCGCGAAGCGCTTAAGTCAGCAAGACGCTGGGAAACCTTTGCCCTTCGTGTGTCATCTACGTACGCGCAAATCCAGTTCCTCCACAGATGCCTTGACAACTACGTGCTTCCGAAGAGCTTGTCTTGCAGGCCACCGGTGAACACATGTCTGGCCAAACGGTGGGTGATGCAACACGGCAGACGAATGATACGAACGCTCCTCCAGGACTGCCATCTTCGATTGCGGAAATATAACGGGGTTTTGAGCCAAGCGGTTGCAAAGTGCGCTGAAATCATTGGCGAAGATGGAACTACACTTTTGCGACATGTGATAAGTAGACGAGCCAGATAATTACGGGCAAAACGAGATGCGGATCTGGCGGATAAGCTTCAAAATATAAGCCACTCACTTGAGGAAGAGACTGATGTCCTAGTCCACAATCTGTCCTCTAAACAGTTGACGCCTGGACAGCCGAAAGTTCTGAGTCATGAGGCTTGCTTCAATACCACAGACGCCGATCCGGTTAACCTCGTTGCCACAGTCGAATCAATTCTCAAACAAACTGGGGAATCCAATGAAACAAAACACCTTGTTCGGCAACAGGTAACCGCCTTGGTAATGGCGCATAAACCACGCGCAATTATTACCAGAGTGGAGCAGGATGCTGTCAACAGACTGAGAGCTGACACGAATATTGTGATACTACTAGCGGACAAAGGACGTTCTACAGTCGTCTTGGATAAGACCGAATATATTCAAAAGGCCAAAAACCTGCTGGAAGACCGACAGGCATATCTTCGACGCGATGGTGAACCGATGAAGAAGCTGATGATGCAGCTAGACAAAACGCTTACCGATATGCAGACAAAAAGTAATAAGTAAGTCGGTAAGACTGGCAATAAACCATCAGATGCGGCCGCATCAAGGTTCTACGGATTACCAAAAGTACACAAGGCCGATATTTCCCTCCGTCCAATTGTGTCATTGCGTGGTGCACCAACATTCAATCTGGCTAAATGGTTGTTCCGACACCTGAAGTCTCTCACCTCGGGCGCAGCCACAACGGTCACTTCGGCTTCTCAGTTCCTGGAACGGCTCAGGGGATGCGACTCACCGCAAGATGTCCCCGCTTCACCGACTCGCCTGCATCATCGTACTGCTTCTCAAGCAATTCGCTTACCGTTTTGACTGCTTAGTCCTGCGGGATTGAAGTGAAGAGAGAGGTGACATCAAATGACACCATGACCTCGTCTGCGGCGAGTCGCATCCCCCTGAGCCGTTCCAGGAACTGAGTAGCCGAAGTGACCGTTGTGGCTGCACCCGAGGTGAGAGACTTCAGGTGTCGGAACAACCATTTAGCCAGATTAAATGTTGGTGCACCACGCAATGACACAATTGGGCGGAGGGGAATATCGGCCTTGTGTACTTTTGGTAATCCTTCGAACCTTGCTGCGGCCGCATCTGATGGTTTTATTGCCCGTCTTACCGACTTACTTATTACTTTGTTTGTCTGCATATCGGCAAGCGTTTTGTCTAGCTGCATCATCAGCTTCTTCATCAGTTCACCGTCGCATCGAAGATATGCCTGTCGGTCTTCCAGCAGGTTGTTGGCCTTTTGAATATAGTCGGTCTTATCCAAGACGACTGTAGAACGTCCTTTGTCCGCTGGTAGTATCACAATATTCGTGTCAGCTCTCAGTCTCTTGACAGCATCCTGCTCCACTCTGGTAATAATTGCGCGCGGTTTATGCGCCATTACCAAGGCGGTTACCTGTTGCCGAACAAGGTGCCATACACTGACGGCGTCTCTGAAGCAGTTTCCCGCCTCCTCAGATCGCTGGGGATCGGAATCGCCCATCGACCGGATTCAACCATTCGGAATCTAGTTATGAGACCGAAAGCCCCCCTTCCACGAGGTTAGACGTCAAACATCATCTACCGGATCCAATGTGACTCCTGTGAAGTTAACTACGTCGGAGAGACAGGGAAGCGGTTGCAGACCCGTGTTACCGAACACGTGCGGGCAGTGAGGAGAATGGACCCATTGTCCCTGGTGGCGGAACACTGTGCGAACTCTGGGCACACGTTCGCCTTCCAAAACGCCGAAATCCTGGGTCGAGGAAATGACCGCGTAACCAGGGAAACAATCGAAGCCTGGCATACGGAGCCTACGTCGATCAACCGTTGTGTCGCCCTTCCGGCAGCCTACCAGGCCCTCCGGGCGCAGCTCATCGAACGTAAGAGCAAACACGGAATTAGGCCAAACGTGAATTCCACCGCGGGAGAACCTAGGGACGGATATGCACCTAACCACGCCACGATTCGGGGCCGACGAAGGCGCAGTCATGATTACCGCCGCATCAATTACTACCCCGACAGACGAGGAGACATGCCCTCAGGACACAAACATGACTATCGACCCAGGGCGCCAATTGAGGTCAATGCGGACCCAGACAATGGCCGCCCCCTCAACCAGAGACATGTCAACTGACAGCAATTTCCTGTGTGTATGCCGGCAAAGAACGCCAAAGCCAAAGTAAGCACTCCCCCACCCCGTCCTCCTATCGTGTACACTGTTAAGGTAAACCCGTCCAATCAACGCTGTGTTACAAAAATGGCTATCACCCCCTATAAATACTGTGAGACGCGGTACGATACTCACCTCCGACGATGGAAGCTTGTATGCTTTTGAAACGTCAGGACAATACACCTATAGTCCCTGAGATCGCCTTTTCTTCTCATTTATGTCCGGGGGCACGCATCTTCGCTTCTATCACGATATATATATATATATATATATATATATATATATATATATATATATATATATATATATATATATATATATATATATATAAGTTGAACTTTTTGGAAACAATATAGCTTTTTTGTGCATTTTTCCTATCTTGTGCCTCAGTTCATCTTCCGAAAAATGGGAATATACAGAAAACGTTTCACCTTAAACAATGCCTAACAGAAGCTTCTATGGTTGGCTATATTTTGAGTCAATGGACGTTCAAAGTATTAGTTTATCTGGTTGATAGTGGCTGTTTTCGCTTCCACTTGACCTTGAGAAATTTTGTAATTGGCATCCAAATCGATATGCCTGTTAATGCATACCTCGTCTGAGTGCATTGCCTCCAGGAATTCGCAGCCATTCCGTGGTGGGCAGGCGCCAATGATGTGGTATCTCCCATGCAAATAGGTGTCCTGAGTCCAGTGTGTGCATGGATACCTGAGATAAGGGGTCTCGTCTCCTCCGCGCTAACTGATGTTCATGTTTACGGGTGAATATAGATTTCCCGGTTTAGCTGCAATAGACTGCATCACAACTTGCACACGATATTTTGTAGACGACTTTTTCTGTTGAAATAGCCAACCCTGTCCTTGTGTACAAGCTGGGTGCGAAAGTTTTTGTAGGTTTTTGTGCTATTTGTATATGGGGTTTCTTGAGCTGTCTTTCGACGAGCTGAGATACATTCTTAACATGCGGGAGGGTTCGCCAGTTTGTTGCTATTGACACCTGGGAGGCCGTAGATTTGTTAATACTTTTTTCTTTGAATTGTTGCCGTCGCATGCATCGACGGACAAAGTCAGGAGGATATCCATTTTGGGAAAATTTCATTTATTTTAGATATGTTTCTTCATCAGAACAGTGAGTTTTTGTTCGACTTAGCAAGCTGCTAAGAGAGCTGCGTTCGTGAGACATGGGGTGGTTACTCCCAAAATGTAAAATGACCTCGGAGTATATATCTTTACGATAGACTTAGGTAAGTAGTGTCTCGTTTGTCTTCCTATGTACGAGGACAGCTAAGAACGGGAGTTGTTCATCAACTTCTGTTTCGAAGGTGAATTAAATTCCTGGGAATGTGGAGTTCAAATTCTTGTGGAGTTGTTCAAGTTGGTCTTTTTGGCGATGACAAATGTATCGTCTACGTAGCGTAGCCAAAATCTCGGGTTAATTCTGAGGAGAGCTCTAGCCTCTACTTTCTGCATCACAGCCCCGCCAAAAACGGATATTGGCGAACCCAAAGGGCACCTTTTAGTTGTCGATAATGATTATCGGCAAAGGAAAAAGTTTGTTTCAAGTCAAATATCGAGGAGTTCCAGAAGGACGTCCGCAGGTACATCGGTAGAGTAGGCCTGTAGGTGTTCTACAGTACAGGTCCTCCCTTCGTCCAGAGGGGTAGATGTAAATAAAGAAAAAAACGTCAAATGACACAATTTTTTCGTCATTTGCAATTTTAAATTCTTTTATCTTCTTCAGGAACTGTAGCGAGCCTTGGATAGAGGATTCAGAGTTCTTTGTGAGTGGGTTGACTTGATGAAATAGCCACTTGGAAATCTTGTAGTTTGGTGCACCGATTAAGGAAACTATCGGTCGCAGCGGAATGACGTCTTTGTGAAATTTGGGAATTTCGTATATCTGTTGCACGGCGCGGGTGATTTCTGGTAGGGAAGGCGGCAGATCCAGGTCGTTGTTCGTGTTCAATTGAGGGAGCCGGTCAATAGCAGCTTTGGAGATGGCTGATGAGCAATTAAGGATGCTTCTGAAGTGCTCGAACCAGCGCTTCATAATTTAGGATTTTTCAGTCAGAAGTGTTGTGCTGTCAGAGCTGAGCAGCGGTGTGGTTCCCTTGATGCAGGGGCCTTAGATGGCTTTGATGAAGTTTTTCATTTCATTGCGGTCCGCATACCCCTGGATTTCCTCAGCCATCCGGATCATCCAGGCGTCCTGCATTTCCTACAGCCATTGCGGTACAAAGCGGTGGCATCTGAAGAAGGCTGCTTTGGTGGTGTCAGTCCGACAGTCCATGTAGGCTTTGTGTAGTCGATTCTTCTCCACGAGTAAGTTCTGGTGTCGGCGTCATTGTCGTCAAACCAGTCCTGGTGTTGATGTCGTGCGCGTCTGAATACTTCGATTGCGGTGGACTGGATGACCTTTCGCAGTTGGCATTATCATCTGGAGCATGCAGTTTCTCCAGTTTCCGGGTTATCTGGTTTCTGAAATCAAAACAGTGAGCAGGCAAATTTAACAAAAAGTATTTAACTTACCTTGGGGCCTTCGTCGGGTTTGAAGTCGAAGCCTCATCTGGGAGATGACGATGCCGTGATCCGTTTAGCCATCGGCATCGCTAATCGCCTTGGTCACCAGCACGTCCTGCTGATTTCTCCTCCAGACGAGAACATAGTTCAGCAGCTGCCAACGCCGTGACCGAGGGTGCATCCACGTGGCCTTCTCTCGCGTCGGAAGGCGGATTAAGGTGTTGGTCAGCAGGATATGTTGTTCGGCACACGTTTACAGAAGAAGGACGCCGTTATCTTTACAACCACCAAGACTGTGGGGAGCCCGCTTTCCCCTGCCAGGCCTTGTGGTCCGTCACGACGCGGGCGTTGAAATCACCACGGACAATTAACTTGTCCGCCTTCGAACAGTCGCTAGGAAGGCGTGCAGTTTCTCGTAGAACTTGTCCTTCGCCACAACAGCGCTCGTCATTGGGGATGCGTTGGCGCTGATGATGGTGGCGAACTTGTCTCGCCGAAGAGGCAGGTGGAGGCTCATCAGGTGATCATTTATACCCTGCGGCAGACGGGGCAGAAATCCCACGATGTCGTTACGGATGGCAAGAGCGACACCAGCGTCGCTTCGCTCTGCCTTTGGCCGGCCGCTCCCGTAGGATGTGTAGCCGGCACCCACCTCCAGGTGACCCTGTTCAGAGAATCGTGTCTCGCTGAGAGCAGCAATGCCCACCTTGTAGCGCGCCAGTTCCCGAGCGACTAGCATCGTCCTCCGTTCCGGCCGGTTGCTCCTTGGATTGTCTGAAAGGCACCGAACATTCTAGCCTGCTTTTGTGAGTGCACTCACCCGAGAGGCCCGGAGGGTATGGTGCAGGGGGATTTGTACGGGGGCATTGTTGTTTGGTTGAGTTTAACGACCGTGTATTTTGCGGTCTGCGAGCCGCGGTGGTGATAACCAGCATTTGTTTAGGGCACCTTTACTAGCCCCTTCCTCCCTGATGATGTCTGAAGTGCTGTCCCTAAATAAGCTACTTGGAAATCCCAGATGGCTTCCGAACTCCACTATGGGTCACGGTTTTGTTTTAGTGGGAGAGCGACCCGAGTTAGCCTGGGCCGCCTACGGAGTTGCTGTCGCCCCCAACGTACGAATTTTTTGAGAGGGGGATGTGATAAGCTCTGGGGTAAGACAAACCGGGTGTGGAGGCACACAACACAGCAGACCCTCACCTGGTTTGGACCGCCAGTCGTGACGGTTACCCGAAGTGTGGCCGTTGGAAAGAACCCAACTTCGAGGAGCCACAGGTGAGAGTTGGGTACCAGTTAAAGGCGGCTACAGGAGCATTCATCACGTGTACAAAAACCAAATGTTATCTGTGTGATGATTCCCTTAACTGGTACCCCCTACATACCATATATATATATATATATATATATATATATATATATATATATATATATATATATATATATATATATATATATATATGTATATATATGTATATGGCAAAAGACGTTATACCGTACTTCGACATAGATACTAGCTAAAAGCCCAGACACGTGTTTCGCCGATGTTTCTGCTGCTGTGTGACACAGCAACGAGGGGATTCGGCTCACAGTGGGTCCCCCAGCGTTCTTTATGCGGTTTCTGGTATATGGACTCCAGAGAATAATCGGGTAAATAATTTCTGAAATTATTTGAGTGCAGGACATGTAGTCAGGTGATTCGAACATGACTTTTTTTCGGGTCTGACCCTAAAAAAGTCATGTCCGAATCACCTTACTCCATGTCCTGCACCTCCATGTCCTTAAGCAGATCGGTGAGCCCCACACTTTCATCATATTCCCGATCACAACCGACAAAAACAACGAGCCTGGGGCTCAATGGTAGAGCGTTCGACTCAAATACCATAGGTCGCGGGTTCGAATCCCAGCTGTGCCACACTTGGGATTGGGTATGACTGGCTGATGACGGCTAATAAGCCAGAAATGGCCATTCCGGTCTCCCTTGTCTTTGTCGGTTCAATTTCATATATATATATATATATATATATATATATATATATATATATATATATATATATCTAAACAGTAGGTGCTAACTCATGAAATCTGATGAATTTTCATGAGTTATGGCCCGTTTCGCGAAAATCAGCGCACACTGCGTCCACCAAAATTTTACGTCAATAAAGAACCGATCGTTAGGAAATATATGGCTTTTTGTGGTTTTACAAATTAATATAACATTGTCTAGAAATGTTAATTTTTTTAGAATAGTACAGATAACGAAAATGTGAAAAAAATTGACCTAGTTGAGTAAACTGAAGATTTAAATGTATAGGAAGCCTGACCATGCAATTAAACGAAAAAATGAAGCAGAAAAAGCCGAATTACTTTTGAAAATAGTATTTTCAGAGTTTTTGTACATACATATTCCTCTAGATTATACGCAAGTAAAGTATGGCCGTCATCAAGCAGTCTAACATGAAAGTGCATATTCCAACACCGTTTCACAAGAATTCGTCGTTTTCTTCCTTTGTACATTGTCTTAGATTATTTTGACCAAGGCAAGCAGATTTTTCGCTTCATTTCGCCGATAGGGACGTCACATGAATATAATATTTATAAGCTAACATGTTCACAGGTCGGTCAATGACTAATAAATTTAAATAGAATCGTCAGGTGCAATCGTAAACGTACCATTTGGTGTATATAAAGACTATTCTATTGTTAAATTTCTCTATAAATATTTCGAGTTTTTCTATTACGATGAGTTGCAGATAGTCTTTGAAAAATGAGGCGAATTCTTTACGATTTTTCAGTGTCTTTCAGTCGACTGCCCATAAATGTACAATCCGTTTGATGTGTTTGGTAAAACCCTCAAAATAACATATTTCTTTAAAGCATTTACCGAAGCAGTAACTTTTTTGGCATTCTTTCTAATGCGGACGGCCGTATGGGTCATATTTGTAGACTCACAAAACTTGATAACTCACTGCCATGAAAAATCCACGTCCACAACAAAAGCTGGGAAAATATATGCCTAATATTAGTTAAAATATTTCCTATAATAAGTTACCTGTTTAAAAATGCTTTAATAAGACGTGTCGCTGTCGAATCCCTGCGTAATTAACATTTTTTCAAAGGGAAGTCAAGAAAAAACTGGGACCGTTTGACCAAATTTTCGACTTCACTGAAAACTATGGAAACAATTTCTGTTTAAAATTAAAGAACATCCTTTTCTCTTTCTAGTGAAGCATTTTTCGATATATTTGCTTACTTTTCAGTCTAGTTCTAAGCTTTCAAACACACAAGAGAGTGGCCGAATATATACTTAGAATTTGCGATGAAATGTGAATTTTCTGCCCCTTCCGTTTTAAATTTCCTTATTCATTTATAGTCAACTGCAGACTCAAATTGTCTTTTCAGGCTTCGCGTACGTCGTGACTGCGAAAAGTCGCGGTGTATCATCGCGTCTCGTATATATGCGCGTTTAAGCTCCTAACTATCGGTGTGGTAAAACAAAATACATTCACAAAAAAGTTTATTACAGCGTTTTTTTGGTACAAAACGCCATAACTTTGCAAAACTTGATTTTTAAACTAAATTTGTCATCAATTTTGCCGTAAACAATGTAAGCTCTCAAACTTGCATTCACCTGATTTTTGTGAAAACAAAACCAAATTTACCGTTCTCCGAAGGGATATATTCCAAATTTTTCCGGCTTATATTAATGTTCATGCATAGTAATGCGCATAAAAACAAAACGTTTTGATCTGTAGCTTGTAATAGCGTACGCGAATTCCGGGATGGCAAGTAACGTCTGAATTTTGCCCCATTTAACCCCGTTTTCCCTTGAATAAACTGATCTGAAGTGATTCTTATTATTAAACAGATTTTTTTCTTCATAAATTTAATACAACAAACAGAACTTACACCTTAAAATGCCTGCCCCTGCTACTACCTCAAATTCTGATATAGACATTTCATGAGTTAGGCAATCTACTATATATATATATATAGTTATATATATATATATATATATATATATATATATATATATATATATATATATATATATATATATTTATGATAGTGTGGGGCTCACCGATCTGCTTAAGGAACATTTATGTTCCGTTGTGCCCTGGAACTCAGACTAGAGCTCTCGCAGGCGGTCGCATGGCGACGTGTGGCAAATCCGCCTCTACACGCATCTATGAACATCAGTCGGCAGTAAAGATGCGGGACCATCTGTCC
>WEDG01004378.1:0-80578 GCA_017591395.1 Schistocephalus solidus
ATCTGTAGTGGTTATCTATTTTTATCTTAGTTAGGCATTCAAAAGTGCCTCATAGACGACTTCTAGCTAAACTAGAAGCTAAAGGATTTCGTAGTCGCCTTACTGACTTGATCAGATCATACCTAAATAATCGAAAACAAAAGTTTTAGTGCGATCCTCATACACAAGTTCTACCTCGATTGCCGAGTATGGTGTTGTCAGTCAAAGGTACCGTAGTTTGGTGCTCCTGTTGTTCTAACGTGTTATACCAAGGGATATTTCATCGATGGATTCAAAGCGTTCTTGTTTGCACTTTGAAATTTGCATGCTGATGACCTCTATAAATGCGGGTATTCGCTTCTCACAATCTACGGCCGACGATGCCTGGAACCGATTCATTTTAGACTTAGACCTTCTAACTGAGCTCCGCGTGGCTTAGGGAGTTCTCAGCCACCCAAAAGTGTCATGCTCAGATTTGCAGCTTTGTTTATGCATTATAACTTCCTGAAATTAAATTAAGACTTTATCGTATGTTTGTACTTCCGATTCTTGAATTTTGCTGTCGCTCTTCGGTTTAATGAATGAATCTATCCGTTTCAAAAACTAAATGTCCAAAGACATTTCACAAAAAATACTCATTCCAACTCTTTCCTTCTTCCTACTCAACAAGATGCCAGCTAACGAAGCTAAAGAATTTCTATCGGTCAGGAGACTGGAGGCGGGATTTTTGCCTCCTTTTCTACAACTAAACAATCCTGAACTCTCCCAAGCTTTCTGTCATTACGTGTAGAAAGGAAGGTGTGGACGGAAAGTAAAATTGCTGCTGTCTACAATTAGCTAAGCTGTTACTGCTAACTAAATTATGATTATTGTAGATAAACATATTTGGGTGGTATCCATTGAGAGGAAGGCTATTTTCTGCGTTAGCGAAAATAGGAGGCCTTTAATAGGATTTTGAGGAATTTTGAAATAATATGGAGGGAGAATAAGATTTGAAAATGGAACAAATTCTTTTGGGAAACTGTTACAGCACGGGGTAGAGTTGAGAAAATAGGGGAGCCTGAGAAGTTGATTGGTTGGGATAATTGCTATGGAAATTTTGGGTATGTATGGTAGATGCTGGAGGTTTAGGAGGTTTCCCATTTTTAATGACGTTTTCCTTTTTTGAACTTAAGTTTGGAGCATACTTTGACATGCCTAGGTTACTGATAAGTTAAGAAGATTGGGCAGCTGATACCGGAGTGGATAGCGTGGAATGAGAACGAGGTGGGCTTGAACCAGATTTGTTGACTCAGTCAACAGTAGGAATACAAGGAAAACTACGTTGAAAAGAGAAGCAGTTATTCTTGGCACTTTAGATGGAGTTACTGACATTAAATGTGGGCTTACGACATGGCTGATAGCTACTGCGTTAGAAATTCCTATTTACGAGGAAGAAGGCGTTAATGGATTCGTTGAAAGAAGAGCGGGAGTTGAAGTTAAGGAGGTTTTTGAAACGGGCACTTTATTAGATTGGTGTACCGTCTCGTTATGGTTTGCATAGCCATGACCAGACTTATGGATAATGGATTGAGAGGCCGAAGGCCTATGCAAGAGGGGAGACACATTCCTTCGCTCCATCGGTGTAAGATCCCGACAAAGGAAAAATTTTGCAACTTCTAGATAGCGAGTAATGCAACCTCGTTGTGCAAAAATGGAGTTTACCTCGATTGTTGAAAAAAGGGTGACTAATGTAGGTGGATATTTTCTACGTGAGAAGAGGCATTTGGCTTCCGCTTTTTTGTAGTTGAAACCACACGAGTACAGGAAGTCTACGGCAACGTCAATGGGTCGTCTGTCCCGGAAAACATTTTTTAAAAGAAAATTATAATTTCGTTTCTGTCGGTCTGATGTTTCACTGGCAACCAAATGGACGAGAGAATCGAGACGCTGACATTCCGGAGAGGGAAGAGCAGAGATGTCACAGTCGAATAAGTTCCCCAGTATAGAGAGAACTGATCCAAACTTTAAGATAAAGTATTTTGGAATGATATCATTCCAAATTTGTAAAGCAGAGAGATCAAGCTGCTTAGCTTTAACGATTGGTTGCATATGCATATCACTGCTGTGACAACTTGATGCAGCCAAGCATCGCTTCGGTGCAATGCCTGAGAGCTTGTGACAAGCTGAGATTTTCGTTCACATTTTTGCTAGGAGGCTTTAATTTGGTCAAACTTAGGAAAAAATCAGGCAAATAATATTCTGCGAAAAAGTTTTTTTCCAAAATGTTAATTAAGGACCTTTATATGTGCTTGATAAAACTTCTTTGTTTAACAGATCAACCTGACTAATAACGAGGCTATATCGGGTGAAAACGTTGACTGTAAATTTTCACGCCTGTAGAAGTGGAAGAGCACCACATTATAAGCAGTTGATAGTGTTAAAAAAGCAAAGTTTTTATCAAAAAATCAGTAAGTAATTTAAGCTTTGGATAAGGAAATCCTGAAAAAATTACAACTTTCACTTAGCTTTCAAAAACGAGCTGCGCGCCTTGACCTTGACCTGCGACCTTGCAAACTGCTGACAAACCTTGATGCGTTCATAAGTTTTTGCAACCCTGACGATGATCTTCAAGACCTCTGGTGATGATCGTGGCTGTATCTGCTGTTTTCGCTACCTTTTCAGTGGACAATACACTCAGCAGGGTCGACTCGCAGTGATGATCTCGTGACCTCTACGGTCCTTCCTTCTTTCGGACATTGTTGGCCAAAATGAGTTTCTCCTGTAACACCCCCCAGATGGTGGTTAACAAAAACCTCTAGTTGATATATGAGCTCTTTCACGACAAGGAGTGTTCTGAACCCTCAATGCATCGTACCAATCCTATCAAATATATCTTTTATTTTTTTACAAAAGCAGTTTTTTTTCTCTTGTAGATTTTGTTAAATTGGAGGCTTGCTGAACTCCACCCACATTTCATCTTAGGAGCTTTTTTCACTGCTTCTTTCCTAGGATACCACCTATTCCAAAGATTGTTGACTTGTTTAAAAAATTATGAATAGTTTTAAATTGGATGTGCCTACTATATTACTCATTTATGTTGTTTTTAGGGTTGCGAACACACAGTTCTATGGAGTTAAATATACAATTAATTTATCTACAGCGATTATTTTACCATCGAAAGCTGTTTCCGAAACTAATTTGAAAATTTAGCAAACATTTTCGTCGTCATTGGCCGTTTTCCTTGAATATTAATTTTTCTGGATAAAGGTAATCAAAATTCTTTACAAAACCTACAATTCTTGACGACCTACAGACCACCAAACATTCCAAGTGCAGTTGATGAGGCAGTCCTTCATGTTATAATTCAGTATATATAAGGAAGATAGGCAGAGCCTATGAAAACCTTTCTTACAGATAAACGCTAGCAAAATATGCAAATGTTACATGGCGATCACAGTTTTAATATATCGGTCATTGCTGTCGACTAAATATATGTTCATCAAGTCAAAATTTACCAAGTCTTCTTTACAAACATTTCAAAGCTTTCGGCCTGCTTAACCGAAATTAGCATTTTGTTTAATTCTTTAATCGCCCGTTAGGAAAAGAAGTTGGCCTGCACTTCAAGTTTGGCGTGTTTTCTCTTCAGTTTGTATTGGTGAACTCAGAGACTTGTCATGTTTGCCAATTCAAAATATCGGCCACCTGAAGAGCAGATTCAACTCCTCTGATCAGTTTGAAGACAAAGATCATATCATCTCTGTATTGCCTATAATATAGAAAAAACATTTTAAGTCTTTTAAGTCTTTTTAAGTCTTTTTTTTAACCTTTATCCATAAAAATCAATATTCTAGAAAGAGGGTGTGCGCTCGTTTGACTGCCGAATTTCCTGTCCTTACGTTTACGGCCACTCCACCTTCCTGTCTATTTTCTCGGTCTCTTTGAAAGAGCTAGTATCCATCTCATAAAACCTCGCAATCTACGATTTCGGCTTTGAGCCGCGTTTCCAAAATGGCAACGAAAACGGGGGTTCCGTCTGAGACTAGGGCCTTAAGTTTGCCTATTTTTGCAATGAGACTCTGAGCATTTGTATGCAAACATCTCAATTTAGACTGGGCAAATATATATAGATATGCACCCATTTAGTATGATTGAATGCTAGAATCAGGCATGAAGACTTAAAAATAATTTTGAAATATAATTTTAGGAGGCACTGGGGTGATGTTTCACGGGAAAACCCGCTATTTCTAAATGGAATGCTTTGTTAACGGTAACGCATTTGCCATCTTGAAGAATTGAATTTAATATTGCTTGAAAACGACTGAGGTCATGTTCTACCATTTACTTTTCAATCAGAGAAGTGGACCCAGGAGCTCTTTTAATAAAGAGTTTGCGTTTTCGGTCGAAATGTCTGTTTGGTGACTTTTTGCTCTGATTTGTTGATAGGGCATCAGTATCAGGAAGAATTCTATTTTGGTCGACGATGTTATTTGCGTCAGTACTAGCAAAGATTCGCAAATTTAATGGTGAACGCCTTTTGGGAACATTCCCAATTTGTTTTTCACTTGCTCCTCTATCACCAGCAGAGGATTCTGCTTGAACCTCCATTGGTAAGAACGAGCTTTGTTCGGAGTTTGAACTCATTTTTGTGCAAACATCTGGGCCTTTCTTGACTTCGATTTCTTTCTCATCGGTCGTTCAAATTTGACGAGCCTTTCAATGTCATTTTTTGCTGTATTATCCAGCAACGATGCCGAATATGTTTGTGTATCCTGAGCATAACTGCTCCTCTCTGATCTGGATGACAGTAGTAAGATGTGTGAGCTGGTTTGCTCTCCCTTTCAAATGACTGAAAGGTCTACTTATTTACTTAGCTCTGTAAACGCCATGTATTTTAGCTCCGAAAAACTGGCGCGTCGTTTGAATTTGGTTTCGAATTTCAAGTCCCTAGAGCCTGCGAGTTTTTAGTCTCTACCTCAGTGTAGAAGACACGGTGCTGGAAAATTATTAAAGAATTGTCTATATATTCCCCTGAGTTCGTAAATTGTGACTTGGACGTAAGGATCCTAAGGCTTGAAAAAAAACAAAAATTATACTGCTGAGGACTCTTCCGGGCCCCAGGATTGATCTCAACTATAATTGATTTCCTCGATCTTTGCTGATTTCTGAAACTCACGCCGGCTGTTTGCTCCCTGCATCTGCTTTCAATCGCGGAAGGGGCTAAAAGCAAAGGCTTAGTCTTTTTATTTTCATATACTTTTTTTGAATATCGTAATGGATTCTCTGTTAATGTTGTGGCAATTCTAACATGCAAAATGTAAGTAACTTTTGTTTATTGTCACAAAAAATTGGTCAACGACCTTGGTTTGAATCTGTACCACAAAATTACTTGGGACCGTCAATCGGCGCCTCTACCCACTCGGCCATGTTGGCAGGGGATCTTGTCAAGCAAGTTAATGGACAAGCAGAAAACAATTTTAACTATCGTTAATCTGATACTTGTTCACCTCCCGCTAAATAGGGTAAAAGTTTAGTAAGCTTAACTAATGAAGCTTAAGAATACGAAACTTGTATGGGGTGTTTCAGCCACCAGCAGAAATTCTCAGGGATGGACCCATAGTAAGTTGATACCGAGGACCGATATCTCCATGCAACATTTGCATATTTTGCTATCGTCTATCTGTAAACAGGGTTTTTAAAGCATCTGACTATCTTCTTTATACATACTGAATTATTGTACTATAGGCAACACAAGGGGGATATGATCTAAGTCTTCAAACTTTTCAAACCCAAAGTTTGCTTTTCGAATTGCGGATATTTTTGAAATGGCAAACACGACAAATCTCTGATGTCACCAATGCATACTAAAAATGTACTACAAACTGCTTTTTTCAGTATTTCTGGCCGATATAGAGCCGATGTTCACAAATCCTCATTAATTTTTACTTGATGGGTATAAATTTAGTCGACATTAGTGAGTGATATACAACCACATCGCCCTGTTACGCATGCATTTTTTTTCACAGCTAAATGCTTCTAAATAGTGTGTTAGAAGGCTCTGCCTATATTCCTTATATATAATGAATTATATAAATATATTTCACTGTCTGGTCCTTTTAATTTATTATTTGCACCTCACCGATTCGTGTCATTTGACATCACCAAAAAAGTGACCCACTATTCATTGATTAACTCCACACGATTGCGCTTTCGTTTAAACATTTCCATATAACAGTACACTTCCGGGTACTTTAATAAAAAAAATATCCATCTTTCTATTCTGTTTGGTTTTACAAAACAATTTATTAGGTTGCGGTCGCACAAGTTCACCCGGTTGAGTGAAGCATACAGTTACGTAGGCGGCAAAACGGAGAAATATCAGAGGACATAATTTTCTCTGGAGTTGGAACAATTGACTCAGCCAAACCCTAAATAGCTACGCAAATCGGGCGGTCAAACGGATTCTTCAATCTACTTCCAGGCACGTTGTTGACTGCAGCCTCCGAGGGATCCACCAGAACTGATTTTGATCTCAACATCTTTTTGGGCCGTTTTTCAATCCCCTTATCATTCAGGAAATCCAACGGAATTTTATTGCAAAGGTAAACCGTGTGACTTAGTTATATTCCTTTTGGTGGAATAAGACGGTTGTCATTTATAAATGAAGAAAAGTTAATATCCACAATGTTATTTACTACGACCGACAATAATTTTGTGTTCTTACTTTTATCGTCTTACACATAAATCATGTATGCCTTTAACAAACGCTTTTTTCCGTTCTCTCATTCTCCCTGATATGCGCGTCAGTACTTAGTGGGTCCCTGATTGCACGTTTAGGCCGTTCCGAAAAGAATCATCTACACACGCGCCAAAAAATGCTTTAGGATTCACCTTTTTGAGTCAACCTTGGAAAACTTTTTCTAGCCAACAAAGTTCTGTTGCCCAATTTTCTTTACATCAGCAAACATGAGTTTGGGATTTTTGACTCTGATCATGAAATCTGAGCCGAAAGTTTTGCCCTCCTATTTAAAATGCTTGAGGAAAATTCGCTTTTGACACGATTCGCCTATCGTTGGCTCTAGGCGTCAAAATAGTGAGCGCAAATCCTGCTTACGAATATCACCTCTGAGGCTTTCCTTCATAAGCATAACCAGCTCTGGTCATGTAACTAGCATGAAATTCATTCGACCCCCATGTAAAAACCTCGGTGGCCTTGGTAGGATTCGAACCCACGCCAGCAAGGGGAAGGCTTAAGTATAGCCAACGCCGAGGTTTTCACAAGAGGGTCAAATTAATTATTCAAAGCTGCCAAAATCCCATACAATAAAATTGCGGAGTCCTTAGTTGTTAAGTCAGGGACTAGAAAGTATGTTCAACGTTGATCCTAAAACGAATACTCCAGATTGTAAAGTTTGTCGTATCAAAAGTATTTTAAAGTCAGGGAATTAAATATTCTCCTCTTTTTCGAAGAACATGAGACAAATGACAAATTTTATGAGGCATACACAGAGACGACCCAAATTTTTGCAGTTTTCAAAGTCTTTACATAAATTCAATTCTTTAAGAGCTGTGCACTGCTAGTTTCATAGGGGGTAGTGAACACACAGGTTTACTCCATTGTCAGCTGAAATACACTAATAAACAAATTGGGCTTGAATCATAATTCTGACGGATATAGGATCCTACTATTATTTCAGTCAGCCCTTAAATTAAATGCTACCAAGAGGCAAATCCCTGGATTAAGGTCACGAGCTGATTGGACTGGAAACGGAACTCAGAATATCGAGAAACCTTCCACTCCTCTTATTAAAAAGACGCTATTTGGAGTCCAGGTGGAACACCTGCATGTAAATGCCAGCCTACTCTAGGCATACTGTGCGAAAGCTCTCATAGTAAAATAAACAATAAGATCCCACGGTTTTCCCACCTTGACAATGACTAACTCGTATAAATTGGGTGAGACAGGGCATGTTGGTTGTCGGCTGGACTTCATCTGATTTGCAGCTATGTAGTCTTCACGCATGTTTGTTTCCGATAGAAAAAGCAGCCCAAGCGGAGCGTGAAAAATGGGGGATAACTGTTTTCTTGTCAGCAATTGCTCGGTCCTGCTCGTTCTGGCGCCTCTCTCTTGTCCCTTTGATCATTCCTGCTCAACCTGCTTGCCACCCGTATGAATTCCGGCTCTCACCTGTGTATACTTGTCGTCCGTTTCGACTCCAATATCGGCCATGCTACTCCTCGGATAAAACATTTTTCAGTGTGAACCTCGGAACTCTCAAAAGTTAGGTCTGTCGTTATAAGGAATTTGTATTCCGCTTCAGTTTGGAGAAATAAACATGCATTTAAATGGAGTCAGTTCACCGTTTTTATCTGCGCGAAGCTCTGCTGGTTGATGTGATGCAGCCCATTGGAGAGGCAACACAGGGGAAAATGTATTGTATTAAACCATCCACGGTTCTTGTCACAAACAAGCTTGCGACAGCAGTAAGGCAGCTGATCCAAAAAGTTTTCCAACTAAAGTCAAACAGACGATAGACTTTTGGACACAATGTGATAGACTGCCAGGAGAATTCTTGATATGGTTTAGGCACTTACCCCAAGAATAGATCTTTCTCGAACTGCATTTATCTCCTCGGCATTCTTATGCGTCATAAGAAGGCTAAGCAGGCTCAGGAGAAGGGCCAGCAGGTTCATGTACGAGTTTGACTGCATTTAAATTAAAATTGCTGGAGTGATCATTCCCAGATGGTAGCACACGTGACATGCATGCGCACTTAATCAATAATTAAGTTTTCAGTTTAAAATAAGCGCATTTTGTGGACACCTCAAGGCATTACCTTCGTAAGATTATGCAGAAAATGGGTTAAAAAGAAATGCAACGCTCAAAATAGTGGGCTAAAAATAAAGAAGTATTTTCTGAACCTAGAGCAACAATGTGTGCTATGATGGGAAAATATTCTTCACACGTTTACTTACCAAATGTCTGGTTGTGTGTTTATCAAAAAAATTGTAGAAACTTCTAGGTTTGATTTTGGGATTTGACCTATGTGCACGATTTTACAGGGTTTCGATTTCTGTTACGGATTGGGCTCAGAAAGCAAATCATTACACAAGTTAAGATCGGTAAACGTACGTTTTATATTATTTATCCGCAGGCAAATAAACCAGCAAAATATCAGCCTTGCAAAAACATTAAAGGAATTTCACTGATATAAGCATTCTGCGTAAATAAATACGCCGCTTGTCTCCTTAGAACACAGGAAAAACTTCAAAACCCGTCACTTCAGCTAACACATTAGTTTTTTAGGTTTTCTGCGTTGACTGCTCATTGATAATTTTTCTGAAGTAACAAATACCTGCCTTCAGAGATAAAATAATAACAAATTGCTGAATATAACTATAAGCTTTGAGGATGAGTGGAATAGGCTTATTGAGAATGCACCTCTTGGGCGCCGTTAATCTCCTTAGAACACAGGAAAACAAACACCTACTTTATGCATAAGTTAAAAAGTTTACTTATATTTATAACGTGATGTATTTTTCCAAAATTCGTGACAGCAGAGCCCTTTTGGTTCCAATTATATGCCAAGTAACTGACTTAAAATATGTTCTTTCTTATTCCAAAATAAATGCCTATTTATATTTAAAGGCTATTGCCGTTTATTATTTTAAATTCCACTAGAGTTCATCTT
Organism: Schistocephalus solidus; assembly: GCA_017591395.1. Lineage (NCBI taxonomy): Eukaryota > Metazoa > Platyhelminthes > Cestoda > Diphyllobothriidea > Diphyllobothriidae > Schistocephalus > Schistocephalus solidus. The sequence goes on from WEDG01004378.1 coordinate 9,651, forward strand.
AACGGAATATTACTTTGGAGGGCATTCCATGTTGTTCCGTATCATAAAGAATAGAAATCCAACAGTTTGACATTTTTGAATTTGGAAATTTGTATAGTATTTTCGTTACTTCCAGTGTCTAGGGAGCCATTGTGATTTTTTAATAAATAAATTCTGGTCATACATTACGTTGAACAGGAAAGTGATATCATTTAGGAGTATCCTGATCCAGAGTTTTTCGAGGACCATATCTATTGTATGTTTCAATGTATGAACATTGGATGCCATCACCTTTTGGGATAGATCTAGTAAAGCGACCCCGAATGCCTTCTTATTACTTCAGATCCCCTGAGAGCATTATGCAAACGAGAAATTAGCAGTAACTTTTCTGAACCTCAACAATTCCCTTCGTTATGAGCAACAGTTAGTAGTTGTGATCTACATTGACCTGAGCAACACCTTTGACAAGGTATCGCACAGACGTCTTCTGGTGAAACTGGAAACACTCGGCATCCGGCCTCCTCTCCTTGACTTCATTGGTTCCTATTTGTCTAACCACAGCCAGAAGGTCTTAATAGGTCATAGCTATTCGACGCCTCAGTCAATCACTAGTGGCGTGTTTCAAGGCATGGTTCTAGATTCCCTTCTTTTCATTGTGTGCATAGGAGAAATATCAACTTTGCTCACAAATTCACAAGATTTTGTTCACGCCGATGATCTCAAGTGCGTTTATTCAGTTTTTAAAGACACTGCCGATAGTTGCGTTGATAAAATCAAAATTGATCTACTTATGCTCTCCGTTGTAGCTCTAGTTGGCAGATGACACTTTCTCCATCCAAAAGTAGGTTCATGTGCTTTGGCCCAATCAAGCCTCCTGGACCCCTAGTATTTCAAAATAGTACACTTTAAGAGCAATCAACCATAAGAGAATTAGGTCTAAGTTACACGAATAAGCTAGCATTGTCACCTCATTCAGATCGAATTTCTGTAAAGGCTGCACAGATATGTGGCTTTAGATCACATAATTTCTTCCTTCTGGAAATTAAAGTAAACCTATACCGCATGTTTTTTTTCCTATCCTAGAATATTACTGTCCCCTCTTTGGGCTTATGAATGCCTCTGACCGCAGTAAGATAGAAAAAGTTCAGAGGGTTTTTACTCGAAGACTATTTTCTCTTCCAGGATCCAGTATTTTTTATACGAATAGAAGTTAGTTAGCGAAAATTAAATTTCGCGAGGTTAGAAGACATTAAAACCGGTCTCAGCTTCCTGCTTCGCGTTTACTCTAGTCCAAATCTCCCACGATTTTACGCTTTCAGTCTGGTAGATTTACCCTATGCCACTCTTTATTCCTCCATGATCATTTCACCGCCCCTTAGCTCCACAACTAAACTTTCTCAGTTTTTTGCCTCCAAATATGCTTTCATATGGAATAATCTCCCAATAGAAATTAGGTTGTCGTCTATATTGGCTATTTTTTAAACCAAATTACGCAAAAATTTAACTTCGGAAGACATAAAGTCGTTATTGTCTGTTCCCTTCCCAAACCCATGAGTTTTGGATTTTGAAAAGAGTCCTCCTGGTATTTGCGGCAGTTACCTTGATATTATATTGGTTTCTAAAAATGCTTCCATCATCCCCTGCAGAGTCAATCGTCGCATTCAAATTTTCGTTCATTCCTTTTAAACTAGCATGGCCATCTCTTGACAACCTGGATAATTTCTTCTGATTTTGCAACCCTCACGATGGTCTCCAGGTTCAGTTGATGATCGTGGCGGGTTCTGATAGTTTTGCCTCTTTGTTAGTGGACTATGCAGTCAGCAAGGTCGCATCTCGATGACGACCTCGTGAGCTTTACTGTCATCTCTTCGTTATGATGCTGTTGTACACGATGAATTCCTCCACTCTCACCTCCACTGGTGGATATAAACAGTAGCTCTGACTGCTATATTATCTCATACCCGACAAGGAGCATTCCAAACCCTCATACGTTGTTAACAACATCACAATACTATCCCATTGCATCGTACCAATCCCATCAGCTTTAGCTTTTAATTTTTTGATAAGGAGTATTTTTCTCCTAGTTTTTTTAGAACACCGAGGTCCTTCTGTTTCTTGACAATTTAAAGTGGCTGCCCATTTAGAGTTTATTGGTAGGAATCATCCTCCTCGCTGGTCCTTCTGGTACGCAGTATTTGGACCAAACACTTCCCAACGTTACAATTTATGAGCCAACCAGCAGACCAGTTGCTTAGACGGTTGAGACTCTCTTGAAGTGCGTGCCTATCGGCATCAGATCTTATAACCCTCCACAATTTAACATCGTCTGTAAAAATGACGGTGCTGCAACGCAGGTCGTTGACACAGTCGTTGATGTACACTAACTAGAGTAACGGCCCTAAGATGGAGCATTGAGGGACACCACTTAGAACCGGAGAAGTGCTGACTTCGAGGTATCGATGTACGCATTTTTCAATCTTCATGTAATAAAATCTGCGATCCATGTCAGCAGCATTCCTCTTATGCCAATTTAAGATATTTTGTAGATGAGACGTTCGTGTGGGACACTGTCAAACGCCTTCTTGAAATCAGTATATATGACGTCAACCCTACCATCTTCGTCCAGTGCGTGAGACCACTGCTCTGTGAGGAGTAAAATACTGGAAAGACAGGAGCGATGCTGTCTGAAGCCATGCTGGAGCTCTGAGAGTAATCGGTTTCCCCCAAGGAATTTCATGGTCGGCTTCTTTATGATTTATTCGATGATTTTACAGCAAATAAAATGTAAGGCTGACAGGCCGATAGTTTTTGATATTATATCGAGCCCCACTCTTGTATATGGGAAATATATTTGCTGCCTTCCATTCAGATGACAGTTTTCCTTATTCAAATGATGAACTCAATATATACGCTAGTGGTTTGGAGTGGTCACCGGTCAGTTCTTTCAAGAACTTGGCCGGTATATCGTCCGGACCAGATGGCTTCGCTTCTTTCAGATTTCACAGTTCTCATTCCACGAGAGGTTCCTGGAAGATTATACATTCAAGCACTGGACCGGCGTCCATAACAGCCCTGTTGACTTGGTCAATCTGCAGTTCCGGTTCTCTAGTGAATACCGAGGCAAAGATCACACCCAAATGCTCGGCTTTGTCGCAATTTTCAACGAATTCTCCACCATTGCCATCCATAAGTCCTGCGATTAACTCCTTGTTTTTTAATCGATACTTGATATAATGGAATACAATGTTTGGTTTATATTCAGCCTGTTGGATGATTCTTGATTCATAGTTCTTCCTTGCCTGACGAATAATTTTTTTGACAGCATTTTTTTGATGACGAAATTCCTTGAGATGCTCTGCTGACCCTGTTTCCCTGAATAACTCCAATTTTTTATTCTTCTTCTTCTTCTTCTTCTTCAACAGACTGTTAATTTCTCATGTTAACCAGGGTGTGTGACCAGTCTTTTGTGCACCTTTACTGGACAAAAGCGTTCAATAAGATCGAGTGAAACTGTCTTAAATGATTGCTAGTCATCCTCTGGATTCCTTTTAAGTAAACAATCCCATTTCACCGACATCAGTTCTTTCCTCTTCGCGTTAAAATCAGCCTTTCATATATTTCACTTGCATTCCGTTCCATTCTTGCGGTGAAAATAAAGCGAGTATTTCCATATTAGCGTTCTATGGTCACTCTTACCGAGGGGTGCAATAGAATACACTTTATCAGTGTTAGAGACGTCCTTCGTAAATACTAGGTCCAGGCAATTTGCTTTCTTTTTCTCTCTAAATCTCGATGGTATGTTAGCTTTCTGTACCAGAGGTTGGCCAAGAGTGAGTTTCATTAGTTTGTGGCCGAAGAAAGTTGGTGCTACGTCAATTGTCAGGTTTAGCTAGTGTACTGTAGGCGCATTTAAATATCCAGCAATAAGCACCTCCTGGTGACTTGCTAGTTCCTTGAGAAATTGAAGGGGTGACTCATCAGCTGCACTTTGAATATTAGATGGTCTTCAGATCGTCAAGAATTGAAGGTTTTGTGAACAATCCTTTTAATCTTTATCCAGAGAAATTAATATTCAAGGAAGATGACGTGCGAAAGTTTGATTGCCGAGATTCCTGTCCTAACATATACGGCCACTCTACTTCCCTGTCTATTTTCTCGGTCTCTTCGAAAGAGTTGGTTTCCATCTATCAAAACCTCGCTATCTACGATTCCGGCTTTGAGCCACATTGCCGTAATGGCAATGACATCAGGGGTTCGATTTGAGACAAGTGCTTTCAGTTCATTTACTTTCTAAATGAGACTGAGCATTGGTATACAAACATCTCAATTTAGACTGGGTAACTCCTCCATATATACTTCTGCACATTTCATGCAATTGAATGATGGAGTCATTGCTTTCCGATATGAACTGGTGTCCATCACGCCCACGCTGAGTTCTGATGAGTGGCCGTCATCCGAGTTCTAGAGTGCCTTCCTTTTATTATTCGAGCTCTTTACAATTGGGTTCTTCGTATTTAGTGTCCTCCGTCTCGGCGAGGACCCACCTTGATTAGGTACCGGGTCTGCCACGAGAGAAACCTCTGTATCACTTTTATTTCTCTGTCCTTTATTGGGAGCCATTTCTCCCCATGTCGGATCTCCTCTTCAGTTCCGCTCTCAGCATCCTTATTTTGTGCCTTTCCGTGGGTTCGTAATCCGGCTGAAAAAAAAAACATCCCTGTGTTAGCTACGGAGAGCCATTCTCCGTTCTAGGAGGCGTGAAGCCTAAACATCATGTTCAAGAATGATTTTAAGAGGCCCCATTGATGAAAGTTCATGTGAAACATCCGCTTACCCTAAAAGGAATGCTTTGTGCATGGTAACGCATTCGCCATCTTGAACAATTGAACATTAGTATTCTCGGAAAAGACTGTGGTCATGTTTTACCCTTTCTTTTGCAATCAGAGCAGTGGACTCGAGAACCCTTTAACAACGAGATTGTGTTTTCCGTCAAAATGTCTGTTTTGTGACTTTGAGTTCTGATTTGTTGATAGAGCATCATTATCAGGAAGATGTCTACTCTGGTCGACGATGATATTTTCGTCAGTACGAGCAGCGATTCCTAAAGGTAATGGCGAACACCTTTAGAGAACTTTGCATATTTGTCTTACTCTTGCTCCTGTATTACCAACAGAGGATTCCGCTTGAGCATCTTTCGGTAAGAACGAGCATTTTTCGGAGTTCGAACCCTCTAATTAATAGCTCACCTAAAAAATCACATTCGTTAGGAACCGATAACATTCCAAACTCACTTTTTAAACATTTAAGAGATTTTCCACCTTTACTGACAAAATAACTCTCAGTATTTCTCAAAAACGGTGTCTTCCACGGTAATTGGAAAACTGCTATTATAAAACCAGTTTTTGAATTTCGTTCCCGCTCTGACATTCATATCAATCGTGGTGTTCATAAAACGCCATCTCTTGCTAAACTCTGTGCAAAACAACTTACGGACTTTTGCCTACGTAATAAAATTCTCAACTCCTCCCAACATGACATTTAACTGGACTGCTCTCGTGAAATCAGACACATGTCTTTTCTAAATCTACTAACCTCTCTTGCTAATGATTATCTATCTGAAGTATCTATCTATTTCGATCGTAGTAAGGCATTCGATAAAGTGCCTCATAGCCGACTTCTAGCTAAACAAGAGGCAATAGGACTTCGTAGTACCATAACGGATTTTATTAGATCATACTTATCTGATCGAAAAAAAAATTTGCGTAAGGTCCGCTTACTCAAGTGATACCCCGTTTGTGAGTGATGTCCTTCAAGGTACCGTGTTAGGTCCCTTGTTGTTCTTACTTAAGATTAATGATATTTTATCAATAGTTAAGCATGCTTAATCTTATATTTACGATGATGACTTCAAACGCGTGTGTTCCTTCTCTAACTCTACGGCCGAAAGATGCCTAGAGCAAATTTTTTCAGACTAAGACGCTACTTCGGCGTGGAGCTTCACATGGATAATGCAGTTCTCACCTTCTAAGTGTCGGTACAGGAGTTTTGAGCCTGTAAGGCTGCTGCAGCCTGTTATTTTTAAAGGTTGCCCTATGACTGAATGTTCGTCAATCAAGGACCTGGGCTGATGCGCCTTAGTGATCAAGAACGAACCATATAAACGTTTAATTATCTCACTATGAAATGCTACTGCAGTATAAGCATAGTCTACCACCTTACCTTATTTTCCTTAGTAGTCATTATTCTCCTACCCTCTATTCGAAAATGAAGGCCTATTGATCTCTACCTCCATTTTTAAGGTTGGATTTTTTCACTGCCTATTTTCTAGTTCACTATTAATCTCAAAACATCGCTTACTGTGGACCTCTCAGGACAAGTTCTGCCTACATTATTAAATATTTGAACATTTCATCTGCACACATTGTCACCTTAGTAACGTTTGTTTAGAGAGTACCTTCCCAGTGCTAACCAAATATAAATTCTATAATTATAAATTCTTAACCCGGTGCGATAATTGAAATCCAAAAGATCTTTCGACTGATGCATCTCGTTAGAATTGAAACGTTGGATTAGCGACCGAAACCTTTGAAAGCCGTCTTGGGAAGCAAACAGCAGGTAGATCTACTGATCTCTCGAAAGTCCAGGCTACGAACGAATCATCGTGAAGTTCAGTATATTTATTGAGGTGTAATAGGTATTGATTTCATGACACTTTGAGCCGGATTAAGCACCCACCGATCAGATGAAAAGCAGAATTGAACGACGTCAAAATGAGGAAGAAATAATCTTTGAAAAGTTTTAGACAACCAAATCATAAAGAGGGTTCACTTGTGTTCATGAGAAAATCCGGTGAAATTTGCGCAAACCACGCCGGTCAACAGCCCTTCCAAATGCCTATAGATTTGAACCCCGACAGGGGAGTGGGCGAATCTTGCTAAATATCCAGCAATAATCACCAGTCGCAAGAAATAAACAATAGTCTTCAGATATCAAGAGAACAAAACAAGATGACAATGGTGTATACAAATTTGCAGAATCTACTCAACGAAATGGATAAAATCAAACTGAGCATGGACAATTTACAACCTTACTTCATAGGTCTAAGTGATACATGGTAAACTGCGCAAATCCAAGACGCAGAAGTAAGGATAGATGGATTTCAGCTTATTTGCATAGATAAAAACGGACGTAGGGTTATATTTTTCGCATTGTTCATGCGAGATATAATTGACCACATTCTCGATGGGACCTCAGCAAATAGGAACACCTTTTGCGAAATACTTAGTTGTAAATTGAAAGTCCCAAACTAACTGGACCTCCATATTGTCGTGGTTTATCGACCTCCAGGACAGCGTACGGACACGAACGAAGCAATCATCGTGGAGGCAAAGCAGAACTGCTTTGTAAAAAACGTATAAATAATTGGAACTTTCAACTCTCCTGCTATCGATTGGGTATTGATGTACCACACACAATCGGAAAATTCAATCTAACAGAAATTACTTCATTTGGTACCTGAAGAGTTTCTTATGCGTTACAATGGACACGTGGTTCCGAAATAAATAAATTGTATATTTAAGGCCCAGAGGGCCCCATCATTACAAAATTAGTATCGTGGTTTAAATAAATACAAAGTGGATAATTGCTGCACTATGTTAGCATCCAAATGAACAGCAGAAATGAGGAGAGTGTTAAGCATATCCGATTCAGAAGGATTTGCCATTTTAAAAACAAAAGTCAACAATTTTTGGCATATCAGGTGTACTAGAAAAGAAGCAGTAAAAAGAACTCAAACGGTTAAATCGGAGGCGGAGTTCGGCGAGCCCCCAATTTTAAAAAAAAACTAGAAAAAAAACTGATTCACTAAAAAATTAATAGCTAGATGCAATGGGATAGTACTATGATGATGCTGACAACGTATGAGGGTTCAGAGTGCTCCTTGTCGGGTAAGAGATAATATAGCATTCAGAGCTACTGATTATAACCACCAGTGGAGGTGAGAGAGGAGTAACCTATCGTGGACAACAGGGTCGAAACGAAGAGGGGACAGTAGAGGTCACGAGATCATCATCGAGATGCGACCTTGTTGACTGCATAGTTCATCAACTAACAGGCGAAACCATCAGAACCCGCCTCGATCATCAACTGAACCTGGAGTCCATCATCAGGGTTGCAAAATTTGAGGAAAGTGTCAAGGATGTCAAGAGGTGGCGATGCTAGTTAAAAACGAGAAGACGAAAAAGTGAATACGAAGATTGACTCTGCAGATGATGATGGAAATATTTTTCGGAACCAATATAATATCAAGGGAGCTGCTTCAAATACCATAAGGACCCTTTTCAAAATCCAAAAGTTGCGAGTTTGGGAAAGAAACAGACAATAAGGACTTTACATCTTCTAAATTTAAATGTTTGCGTAATTTTGTTTTGAAAATAGCTAGTGTAGACGACACCCTGATTTGCACTGGAAGATTATTCCATATGAAAGCATAGTTGGAGGCAAAAAACTGAGAACGGTAAGTTGTGGTGCTAAGGGGTCGTGAAATGATCATGGAGGAATAACGAGTGGCATCGGGTCAATCTACCGGAGTGGGAGCGTTAATTCGGGGGAGATGTGGGCTAGAGTAAACGCGAAACAGGAAGCTGAGACCGGCTTTGATTCTTCTAACACAGAACTTTAACGTTTGCTAACTGGCATCTATCCGTATAAGAGATACTGGATCCAGGAAGAGAAAATAATTTTCGAGTAAAATCCTCTGAAATTGTTCAATCTTATTGCGGTCAGAGGCGTTCATCTGCCCAAACAGGGGACAGCAGTATTCTAGGATAGGAAGAACAAACCTGTGGTATAGGCTTAGCAGGAATTCGATCTGCATGAGGCGATAATGCTAGCTTATTTGTGTAACTTAGACCTAAGTCTTTTATGGTTGATCGTTCTAAAAGTGTACTATTTTGAAATACTAGGGGTCCAGGAAGCTTGGCGGGGCCAAAACACATGAAACTGCGCTTGTATGGAGAAAATTTCATCTGCCAAGTACAGCTCCAACGTGAGAGCATAAGTAGATCAGTGTTGATTTTATCAACGCAACTATTGGCAGTCTTTAGAAAATGAATAAATGCACTAAAGATCGTCAGCGTAAATGAAATTTTGTGAATTTGTGAGTAAAGTGGAAATTTCGTTTACGTACAGAATGAAGAGAAGGGGACATAGAAACGTGCCTTGAAAAACGCCACTCGTGATAGGCTGAGGCGTCCAGTAGCTATTACCTACTAAGACCTTCTGGTGCGGTTATAAAACTATTGAGAAAACCATATTACGAGTCACTTAAGAGCTTATTTTCTAGCGAAAAGTCGAGAATTTCATTACAATTTTGTGAACGCCTCAATAATTATTTACGTCTGAACGAGATCCAGACTTGAAGACAGGAAGAATAATACATGTCTTCCACGAGCCAGGAAAGAATCCGTTTAGAAGATTTACTGAGAATATATGGCTAAGCAATCAGGGGAAGCTCGGCACTCTCTTAATAACTGAGTTTGGAATACCGTCAGTCCCCGAAGTGTGCAAGTATTTTAGACGAATTATTTGTTGAAGAATTAGTTCAAAGGATAAATCAATAGTCCTGAAAACATTCAATGAGGATGCCTGAAACGTCGGAACCGGTTCAGATTCCATCGTAAGAGGATTTGCAAAGAACGCACTAAACAGTTATGCCTTTCAGAGTCATCGAGAACGAAGTTCTTGTCTTCGTTTAGTAATGGAGGAATTTCATAACCTCGTTTAGAAGAGGATCGACGGTGAAACAGTTGAGCAACAGATTTTGCAGAGTTTTGTTCACTAAGTGCACAAGATTCCCTCTGTCTGTTATGTGCAATACGAATCTTAGAGGCTTATTCAAAAATCTCTGCGATCCTTAGATGTACAGATAACGAACTAGTATATTGATCTTTCAACTGCTTCTTCAATTTCTTTAGTCTTGGCAAAAGAAAGTGAGGAACGGTGGATTCCGAAACGTACGGCTTGACCATTTTGGTTGGCACAAGTTCCAGGATGTTACTTTAAACGACTGACATGTAGTCACAAAGACTTGCTGTGTCGTTCATGGAGGAGAGATGCTGCCAGTCCAATGAGTCCAAAAGTTATTAATTAAGCTAATAGCTGTGAGGTTAAAAGCATGATAGGTACGAACGGCGCTAGCCTTTTTCGATGAAACAATCGGAAGGCAACATTGAATTAATGTATGGTCACTTTGGAAGAAGCCCTGCTTAAAATTAACTGAGAGGGGAGCAATCTCCTTTGTGAAAATCAGGTCTAAAATATGCTTGTCTCGCGTTGAAGAACGGACAAGCTGGGACCAATTAGAAAAATTAATGGTACCGTGGAAAAGCTGAAATCTGGGTGGACAAATGTTTGTAATCCAGTCAATTTCAGGAAAATTAAAATCCCTAGCGATTATTTTAATGTTAAAATTGGATTCCGAAACCAATTTGAAAATTTCCCAGAGTTTTGCATCATCATCGGATGATGAATTAGACGGGTTCTAAATCCATCCGAGAATCACCTTTTGCCGGGGCGACAGGATAATGGATGCGAAGCTGTAATTACCAGAGAATGGCGTAACATCTAGATCAAACGGGAAGTGCTTAAATGAAGCTTTAATATAGAGAAGACAACCACCACCACGCTTGCTAATGCGAATTTGACGGTGGAGATCATACTGGTCAATGACAAGCTAAGAGTCGGAAATTAAGGGATGGGTCCAAGATTCAGTTACACATAAAACATCAGGCATTAACTCGAAAGCAATGGCTCTCAGTTGGGCCATCTTATTTAAAACAGATCAAGCATTAAGTAATATGACATCTAGCGCAGTTCGAGTATCCAAACTAGGGTTTTCGTTATTTATAAAAAAGGAAGACTTGGTAGTGGGGAAGCAAATTGTAGGGAGGAAGGTGCGGGCGGAAAGAAAAATTGCTGCTATCTCCAATTAGCTAAGCTGTTACTGGTAACTAAATTAGGATTATTGTAGAGAAACATATTTGGCTGGTATCCATTGAAAGGAAGGTTTTTTTCTGTGTTAGAGAAAATAAGAGGCCTTAAAATAGGATTTTGAGGAATATTAGAAAAATATGGGGGGAGAATAAAATTTGAAAATGAAGCTAATTGTTTTGGAAAACTGTTACCACAAGGGGTAGGGTTAATTAATTGGGGAGCCTGAGAAGTTGTTTGGTTGGGATAATTCAATGCTAAATGGGCGCGCGTTGATCGGTTATGGGACTCAATCGTACCGTTGTACATTAGGGCTCCTGCTGGAGCTCCGCCTTCAACCGAAGCAGCGTGTGATTTTGGCTAGAGCCTTGCCTTTTCCAAAGCCTTCTCCTTGCTGGTGTGGGTTCGAATCTCACCGAGGAAGCCAAGGTTTTCAAACGTGGGTCAAAGAAATTTGCCGGTAATTTAATTCTGTATATATCACGAGATGCTACGGCTGCTGGCCGGATTCGAGGGTGAACTTCAATGCACAATGGGACTTGTGGGTCCGGTAACCGATCGGGGAGCGGCCATCTACCAGATTTATACAAAAATTTATCAAAAATACTTCCCTTTGCCTTATGTTTATAACTTATATACCAAACCTATAAGCTATTGTCTAGAAATTCTTTCAAATCTTTTAAAAACCTTTTTCCCTTTTCATAGGCTATCTAGAACGTAGAAAGTTTTAAATGAGGATAGTCCGAGACGCACGATAATCCTCCAAGGATGTACGCAGGAGATCTCCAGCCACGAGATTAAAAAGCAGCAATTTCAAAACGGGACTATCTACCGGAAAGCACAGTCAAAATACTCAGGCACTCACCCCCTATGCTGAGAAACGCGCAACTGTTCCCTGCAACCACAGAACATTAACGAAACATTTATCTGGCCATTTAGCTAGGGCCTGTGTGGTCAGTATGCTCTACCAGCTAACCTTAAATAATGCTCGTTGACAGTTTAATAAATACTGCACGGTTATTCCGCAGTGGCTGAAGGACTTCGTACCGATTATCCATACCAGTTCTCAATTCCGACTGATTTATTCCAAGCTAGCGATCAATTTCTGTGAAAATCAATAAGTATTAAACCTGGCCTGCATAATTGTACGTAGAAAGAAGAAAGTCCCAATATTTTGTTGTATAAAACTACGATATCTTCTCTTGCCACTGCACTAGGACGTATGCTGCCAACATAAAAATCCCAATGATGAGAATACTTTTGAAATACATCAATTTACGGACGCATAATCTAGGGAACTATTGTAGTTCAAGGAAATGAATCTGGTGAGCATAAATCCAAGATTATCATTTCCGTGTTCCATAACGAAAGGTAAACGTCTACTCAATGGCAGTCAGCTGCAAGCATGTGAGCATGAAGTCGTACCTCCTCCGTGATCGCATCTCTTTCCCAACTAACAGGTGAGCAGTTTACATTTATCTGAATTTCATTCCGGAACTCTTGCCTTTGCGAATCGAACTATGTCACGCTGAAAGGGAACATGATTTAATTCGATGCAATCATCCGAGGCATTGAGAGGCTGCTCAAAATGAATAGTCAAATTGCCTTGGGGCAAATGTCGTCTGGAGTACATCCACTTTGCCAAATTATAGGCATGGCAGACTCTGCGAAGCACCTTCCGAATCCGCAGAAGGGGCAGGGTGAGGAGACGCGACGGAATTGTCGACTTAGTGGGAGTGCCAAAGAGGCCACCTTTATCAGGAGCCCTTTGAGTCTGGGTCTCCATCGTGGGAGGATAACTGAGTTATCATATCAGTAGAAAAACTTTCGAGTCACGGATTTTAGTGCATAGTTATCATTTAAAAGCGCGTCAAGGTGTATATTAAGAATACTGAAAGCCGTTTAGTACTGAGTTCTATTAAAAAACAACAAAGCACAGAAAACATCGGAAGTAAATATATTGAACCCTGTCATGATTTATAACGTGCTTCAACATATTCTTATGAGGACTAGAGGTCACTAAACCTGATTTGCACTGTTCGAGATGCGGGTGTCTGTAATTCGAAGAGAATTTGGCTTGATTTTATTGATAGGGGCGTTACAGGAGTAAAAATTCGCATGAGGTCAGATACTGAAAGGCCTGTCCATAACCCGGAAATCGTGAGCATACAACTTTCGTGCGTTTTGGTAACGGTTCCATAGAGTCTGTGAAATCAGTTAGAAACTAAGAATTTAAGTGGTTTCACCCGATAGCCAAACACCAAACATACTGTTAGCCGTCAAGATAAAAGTTTTCTTTAAAGGATTTATCTAAGTGGGGGGACTATGGACGCTATATTTTATGGAGATGTCAGTTTAGGTCATATTTGAAGGCCCATAGAAACACGAAGCCAATTAACCTTGAAATATAATCTACATTAGGAGAGAAGTTTTCTTCGAGAACATGTCAAACGAGTGAGTAAAGTGCATAATGTACGAGGTTTTCGAAACGATCAAGTAGTTATCCATTATCACGGGGCATACCGTACGTCATGTACTGTACGTGTGATGTGCGTGTTCTTACATGTGACATTTCGTCCGCCATACCAACGCTGACAAGGTAACTCGAGGATAGAAGAACTGCACAAAGTGTGACGGAATGCCACAATGCATGCGCGTCTTATGCATTTATTGTGTGGCACAGCGTAAGTGCACTCAGGTGGAGCGAGCTGTGGTAATATTAGTGTGGACTGTGCTGCTTTAGTGAAGATTTTCACCCCTGTTCATGCAGCCAAATAAGCTTGTTCGATTAGCGCATATGATAGGACAGCGTGGACGAGAGAGAAGGGGGTAGCGGTGTTATTTTGGTGCGCTTTAAATAGGTTCAGCGGTCGAAGTTTGATGCAGTTGCAATTGACTGACTTCTGATGTGAAGGTGCGGCCACAATGGAAGTAGCATAGTTGAATAATTGAATAGGTTTACTTCCACGGCGTTGCTGGCAATGGCCCCGAACTGTGCCGGAGGTGATGAATTGCGTCTGCTGTCCTGATAGTTGAAGTCTGACCAATCCGATGCGTACACCAAATTTCAGTTGATCATGCTAGCATTTGCATAGCTGTTGACTCACCCATTCCCCGTAACAGACAACTGATGGGCTCCGACAGTGAAGGGGGCCTGAGCGAGGTCGGCGTCTCAGCGCATTTTCCTCACTATAAACAATCGGACACCACTTGAAACTATCACGGTGCGCTAAAAGCCGTAAATGGAAGGATTGCCAACTGATAACTGTGCTCAGACCTCGTAGTTACTTCAGTCGGTGTTTGTGGAAGGGTCAACTGGTGGATATAGAGTCAGTCTGCAATGGCTCCTCCTTAATATGTCCTCTATGGCACTCCCACTCCGCGGGTCTCCGAGTCGGATGTGGCCCCAGCTTTGGCAGTCACCTGCGCCCCTCCCCCGCTTCCATTCTTCCTGACCTAGGTGGAGAGAGTGCGTTACGTGCATCGAAAGTCTACTCGCACTATCATCTAACTCACTGCGGGCTTTTTAAATTGAGCCGCCAGTTTCTCTACTCTCCATTCGTATGTCAATATTCTTATGTGTATGTCGGTTGGCTTAATAAGCACATTATATACCGAATGTTAGCCCTCTTTGTCGACTCAAACTACAATAATGAAGTCATCAGCGCTCGACGCAGGCATCGATGTCATCCGATGTCATTTAAATTCTGAGACTCATTTAAGGAGGATCCTTCCTGATGTTCATTCCTTTGTGATCTTTGCGGGGTTATATAGTTTTTGTTCTCAATCTTATTGAGGGTGAATGGAGGATATTTTTTACTGAGTTTTGGAATTTTAGTTGCAAAATAAAACGTACCTCTCTCTCTCCGTCACCGTCTCTCTGCCACCTTGCAGTTATGCACACGGTGGACTTCGTCGCACACGGCAGTCGTACTGTCAGTACAAAAGAGGACGTAACGCCGGCTGGGTTTCTTCAACTGCGATCACTATCCCGGCCAGTACGACCACACCACACCAGCGTTTAACCGAACTTGACTGCTTATAATGCTGCCCACGCAAATTGGTTTCGGGCCGGTGTAAAACTCCAATAAATAACCCTTTCAACGATGTGCTCAGCCCGATCGTAGCCACGGTTTTTTGGCTGGACTCGCGGAACTCGGACCAGATCAGTAAAGGCCTCTGAAAAGCCAGTACGCATGCGAAATAATGAAAACTAGTGATTATAAATAGCTAACATGATTGCAGTTAGAGACCCCGTAACACATGGAGAATGAGAATCTTACAGATCACAGCGAAAATCGATATTCGTGTCTGTCGCAGGAGACTGGGACTGCCATCGTTCGAAGAGCTTAATGGCGGTTGGGATGAGGCCTTTCCAGCATCTTCCTCACCTTCTTTTTCGATGCCTCGATGATCTTGTGCGTGACTCCATTGGCTGAATCCACACCCACGCGCGCCATCCGCATGAACCAGGCATCAAGAAAATGTTTCAGGTCTTTTAATGTTTATTGCCATAGAGACCACACTAAGAGGTAACTACTGCCGACTGGCCCAAAGTTTGGATGGTTTCAGGGCCAGGTGGAAATATCAGAATGGCTTAAACAGATTTGAGGACGGCCCCACAGCATAATATTCCCTGTGTGGTTTGATTTGTGTGATATATATATATATATATATATATATATATATATATATATATATATATATATATATATGGACAATGGTAATGGGGCGCTCACCGATCGGTTACAGGACTCACTCGTCCCGTTGTGCCTTGGGGCTAACTCTCAAGCCTCGCCAGCAGCCGTAAGGCAGCTAAGTATAGAGGCAGAATAACATAACCGACAAAGACAAGGGAGACTGGAATGGCCATTTCTGGCTTATTAGCCGTCATCAGCCAGTCATACCCAAACCCAGGCACTGCGGCGCCCGAGCCTCGAACTCGCGACCTTGTTGGGCAGAAGTCCAACGCTCTACCCACTACGCCACGAGCTCGTTGTCTTGCCGGTTTCGATCGGGAATATTGACAATGGTAATGGGGTGCTCACCGATCGGTTACAGGACTCACTCGTCCCGTTGTGCCTTGGGGCTAACTCTCAAGCCTCGCCAGCAGCCGTAAGGCAGCTAAGTATAGAGGCAGAATAACATAACCGACAAAAGACAAGGGAGACTGGAATGGCCATTTCTGGCTTATTAGCCGTCATCAGCCAGTCATACCCAAACCCAGGCACTGCGGCGCCCGAGCCTCGAACTCGCGACCTTGTTGGGCAGAAGTCCAACGCTCTACCCACTACGCCACGAGCTCGTTGTCTTGCCGGTTTCGATCGGGAATATTGACAATGGTAATGGGGTGCTCACCGATCGGTTACAGGACTCACTCGTCCCGTTGTGCCTTGGGGCTAACTCTCAAGCCTCGCCAGCAGCCGTAAGGCAGCTAAGTATAGAGGCCATTCCAGTCTCCCTTGTCTTTGTCGGTTATGTTATTCTGCCGACATGTTTTAAATTTTAACTGTTTTTTGCACATTTACCACAAGTCTGACGACGACCTGGGGAACCAGCGTCGAAAATTTACATAATAAAGTTATTCATTGTTTCCCACAGAACTTCTTTACTTCGAATTATACTTCTTGGGATGCCCGTATTCCAATATATATATATATATATATATATACATATATACATATATATATATATACGAGATTGACACGTCCGAATTAACAAATACCGACGCATGATTGAATAACATTCTTCGACTTGCCAGTTTTGGAAACCCTCAAAACGGCAATTCTTGACAGTGCACGGCGTCACCGCAAATCACGTGATGACCAGCTGTCTGGGAAATTTTAAAAAATCAGTCCGAGAAAGCAACCCTCCTCCAATGGTGTTCTGGTTAACCACTTGTCCTCCCATCGGCTCACTCAGCAACAACTAGCGGTTCTATCCTATGACGCAAAATTCAACACGAAAGATGCTCGAGCAGAAGACTTCATTGCATCCTTCGAGTCGGCGCTCCAGAAGTGCGATGCTGTTGAGGAATGCAAAAACGCCATGCGGCAAAAAGTGGCAAATCTGCTCCTCCAGCACCAAAGTCAGACAACGATTTCAAAGGCAGAAGAACGAGAACTTCTGAAAATACTAAAAATAGAAAACATCGTAACCCTGCCCGCAGACAAAGGGCGCTCGACTGTCGTCATGGATAAGTCTGAGTACGAAGCAAAACTGAGTAACCTAATGATGGACAAGGAATCCTATGTACCATCGACTACCAGTGACTTCAAAAAGCTTGTGAACAGCATAAACAAGACAGTCGACAAGCTGAGGAAGGCGGGAGCTCGCACGCGAAGAGAAGCGCTGGCCACAAAAGCCACTAATGTCGCGATGGCACGCTTCTACGGCCTGCCAAACAGTTCACAAGCCAGGAGTGCCCCTACACCCCATCGTCTTCTTACGTGGCACCCCAAAAATTGGGCTGTCAAAGCGGTTGTATCAGCGACTTTCTTTTCTAACCAAGGATTCAAAGTGGACAGTGAATTCAGCTGACGAGTTCTTAACACGCATTACACATCGTGAAGTAGAGGCAGACGAGGTGATGGTGTCCTTTGACGTGATCTCGTTATTTACCTCTATCCCACAAGCATTGGCTATTGATGGCTTTCGACCAAAATCTCACACTCATACTCGAGCGCATCATCGGAGATAAAGCATGGAGGAAAATAATGGTTTAAATGGGTCTTTCGTGCTCCCTTGCGATAGGTCTAGCCCACCTCGTTTCTCCTTGGTCGTCCTCTCGTGCGCCAATGGTGCTTAATTGCCTC
This sequence comes from Schistocephalus solidus, assembly GCA_017591395.1. NCBI lineage: Eukaryota > Metazoa > Platyhelminthes > Cestoda > Diphyllobothriidea > Diphyllobothriidae > Schistocephalus > Schistocephalus solidus. The sequence goes on from WEDG01004378.1 coordinate 27,434, forward strand.
ATAGGGCACTGGTAGGTCGATGCTGCGGTTGATAGAGTTGGCATCTGACTGCGAAGCTTCTATGACTTCTCTCACCAGTCTGCTTTCGGCTCGGCCGAGCATTTGAGCCCCGTCAAGATCGAACCGGTGATTGTTTTCTAGACTATGCATGGCGACGTGTGATCGTCCATGCTACCCGACTGGATGTGCAGGTCCGTAAACACACTCCTATTGGGGAGGGCACACCGAAGCATAGACAGAATACGAGACTGAGCGGAACATGCCATCGTTTCAATGAAACGCAGAGCACCAGACTACACCTCCACGTCGTTGACTGGCGAGAGGTTTGATGCGTTCAAGTAGAGCATTTCTCAACCTTTCTATAACTCTTGACACAACCTTCATTCTGTGTATCGCTCGTGGGAGAATAAGCTACAGAACGCAACGGCCAACAAGTAGGGTTGCTTGGAGACGCCTGTCAACCAGGCGTTCGTGTAAGACGTACTGCGCCACCTTGGGAACACCATAATGGACACTGTCGTAGACCGTCGCCACCTATTAGCCGTCAGTTATAGTCCCTTCGTCTCTGACACTTGTGTGAATTCCAAACGTCAGAGGAATGAATATGGTCGATCTATGGTATGTGGGTAACAATGGTGGATGGACGTTACGGCACACATTAGTCCCATCGTGCCTTTGAAGGTCAAAACTGACAAGATAACGAGCCCATGGCGCAGTGGCTAGAGCATTGAGCTGCTAACTAACAGGTTGCGGGTTTGAGCCACAGGCGTTGCAACACCCGGGGTTGTGTATGGCTACCTTATCACAGGTAATAAGCCAGAAGTGTTCATTCTAGTCGGCCTTGTTCTTGTCGGTAATGTTAGTTGGGAAGGAGAGGCGATAACGGAAGAATTGTATTCGTCCGACGTTTCGGATTCTTACTCGAAGCCTTCATCAGGTACAGGTCGATCCGACTTATCAGTCTTCCTTCGTCAGCAAACTCTGCCACTTCTTACGAAACTTAACTGGACAGCATATGCAAATGAACCTCAGTGAAACACCATCGACCTGGTGAGCCTGAACTGAGATGGGATGAGGCCAGCGAAAATGATGACTGCGACGAATTACATCACATCAATCTGCCCTGTCTTCTCTCCTGCCGTCGAAAAATAAATCACAGAGTATTTTTTGTTGATATTAATGATAAGTAAAGGCATGGCTAATCTAAAAATTACAAAGTCAGTTCAGGCTTATAAAAGGTAATTTGGTGCGAAAGCAAAATTAGTAGGAGCATGGAGGACGTTCGACCTGAACTAAAGAGAGCCTCACAGCTCTTCGCCCCGTGAATCGCCGTGAATCACCAGGCTCCTTCCAGCAGGTGTATAGAACTAAAAATGAGGTAAAAAAGAATCATTCTTTCAGTGAAATGATAAAACTAATAACTAAATCATCAGAGTGCTCGACTAACTTCAAAAAGAAGAGTATCAATTGAGATCTGACTGCTGTTACTCCTGGCTTAAACGTGAGAAGTATACAGTTACACATGTACTGTCGCTCGGTACGACCTGCTTCTGTTTAAACATCAGCCCGCATGGGTAATCTAAGCGCAGACGGAGTCGTCACATGAGACAGTAGACCACAAATGCACCACACCCAGTTCGACGAATGCCTCTTCCTATCGGGGTATACTGCACGGGTAATTAACTTGGCAGGGGGTCTCTCTCGGACCAGTAGTATACAACGATTTTCGCAAAGACGTCCGGACACAAACACTTATCGCAGGAATAATCAAGACACAGTCTGCAGATCAGTGGCGGTGTTTATGCTCAGGCGCAGTGGCTGCCAAAGCCAAATAGCCGTCTACGCGTCCCACATACGCCCTGCTCAATAAAACATACACCAGGCTACAATAGGAATGTGTCATGAAGATCGCCACAGAAAAAGATTCCTTCTAGCCTGACTCCTAGTCTTGTGAAGGACCGAATTATCCCGTCAGTTGGCACGACTCTTAGCGCGTCATGAGAGATTAACGCAAATCACATTTGTTAGTGTGAGGAATGTGCTGAGTTGCCGTGCGGATGGATTTCTCAGTATCGGACTCTCTCTTCTTCAACCCCCATGCACCAGTCGACTGCCTGAGCCTGCAAACCTAGCTGGTGACTGGATTGCAGGGCGCAGTGTGCGCCGCGGCTCGACGACCTACTGCTAGGCGTGTCACTACATGTACGTACGGTCGTAGTGGTAGTGTCGCGTGGACTCAGCGCAGACCCATAATTTTAGGCCATGAGCCAGTCTGACTCCGTGTAGGTCTAACGTATATGCAGCACAGCCCGTTGTGGGGGCAGGCAGAAGCCCCAAAACGAGTAGTCTTCACACCGGAGATGCTGGCAGACCCTCGAGCGTCAGCTGTCGACTCCCGCACGAGCGTGACCAAGTGCCAACAGAATGAAAGCCCCGCGTCTACATAAAAAAGCCCGGAAATTCAGCCCCAGGGAAACAGGAACCAAGTACTTTTCAAACCTTTTCGCGACCCCCAGAAGACAATCCTTCTCTTTAAGGCATCTTCATCGAACGCAAAAGCGTACTGTCACAGAGACGGAGAACTCACCCCAAATTTGATGCTGAGTATCCCGAAAACAGACTAGCCGGTCTTTCTGGAGGTGTGGCTGAACGAAATGAACCAGTCTAGGACACGAGAGTAGAAACGTCCTGCCCAAACAATAAAAGGTGACCCTGCACATAAATCCAGGAAGGGTAAATATTCCTGTCTCTAAAACCCAAGACTAATCCTAACAAAGACCGAAACTGCAGTCTTAATCCCAACTAAAATCTTATACGTCAACATTACCCTGACCCCAGCCATAACCATAAACTTGCCCTCTAACCCTAATTCTGCCCGAAATTGGGTGCAAAGTCATTGTAAAGCGGGTGGTTCCTGTCTCGGGGGGCCATGTAAATAATCCTTACCGTTAAACCACCGCCAAAACAAGCCAGTCTGTATCTCAGAAGCATAGATGGGTTTCCGGATCCGACAATTTAGCAAACGGTTTCGCTTTTCAACAGATGTCTTGATTTTTGTTTTTTTTTACTACTCCGAGGAAACAGAGCAACTTTAAAGTAAAACAGTGGGCAGTCAGAAACACGCAAACTTTCAATGCATCCACCTCACTGTCTGTTCTACTCCCCTATCCGGGCCCGGTATCAAGACAGAATCAAGACGGCCGGAGATGGAAAAGGGCAGCCAGACACACGCAGTTACAGACACCATAGACCGGAAGGACGGCAAGTACGGTTAACAAACCCGGAGTGGTAACTACTCACATATTTCGGTTGACTTGAAACGAAACTTACCCCCTCCTATTGGCGTGGGCTTGAGTGCGCTACCATCATGCACGTCTCGCAAACATATTCAGATTCTACTGGGTGGTCCGGATTCCATTTAAACCCGCATAGACAGGACACGGAACGAGACATTGCCTGCAATACATGTGGCTGTGGACCAACTTCCGGCGAAATAAGATTTAGGATGAAGGTGAGGATGAGGGCTAAGTTTAGGGTTAGAGTTGGGGTTAGGGTCATGATTATGCTAAGGGTGAAGGTTTGGGTTCGTGTTTACTATAGGGTTGAGTTTTAGGTTTAACATTAAGGTTGACGTTCAGTTGTATGTGAGAGTTAGTGGTAAGGTTCAGATTCGGCGTTTCAGATTCTCACGCGAACCAATCATCCGAGACAATGACAGATAAGGGTGATAGAGGTACAAGGTGCACAGCATTCATGGTACGTAGTGGCCAGGCGATCCCGGTCTCTATGGATGGGTTCGAGTGAGAATCCGAAACGTCAGGCCAATGAAATTCCTGTTCTAGCCATCGCATCTCCTCCTCCTACTGAACTGCTTTCTGGAACTCGCCTGTGAGCAAAAGAAAGCACTTTCAAGAGCGAAGCCAGCTTGTCGTAACGGATAGGCCCATGGTGGATAGGTCTAGATAGGTCTGAGTCGAATTTACTCCTGATGGATCAGGCAAGTTGAATGGATAAGTGAGGCCCTGTGGCTGATGGCGGTGAGGACTACCACAGGGCGATCATTGAAGTTGCTTGCGATTCCGCCCTCTCCGGCAAAATAAAACAGCCCGATACATACAAAAGGCAGGGAGTAGGGGGGGGGAGCCCAAAAGCAGCGCGGAAGCGACAAAAACTCACGATAGCAATGCTGCAAAGAGCACCCAGCAGATAGCCGACAATAACATCGGCTGCGCGATGCCAATAATCAGATATTCTCGTTAGGCAGATGTAGACGCCCACAGCAACGAGGGTGATCTGGGCGAGGGAGCGTAGCATATGCAGACTGTGTGGAATCCGTTGCCGTTGAAGGTAGAACTAGAGGATAAAACAAGATAATGTTGGGTGAACGGAGGCGTGCGCGAAAGAGAGGGAGAGGAAAAAGTTTACAAATAGATAACCACTTCCCGTACTGACAGCACAGATACTAGCCAAAAGCCGATCATGTGCCGGTGCATGATGCAGCCACGAGAATCTCGGCTCGTTAGTGAGTGCCCCCAGCATTCTGCGTCTGTTTTCTGCTAGATAATTCCGTTCTGAAACTGTCCTTCATTTCCTCCGAAATTTATCTCTAACTTGGAGTGACACAGTTTAAACTACGGCCTATAGACCTAGACCCAAAGTCAAGATGGATGGTTGGGCCGACGTCCATTAGCACTGCCAGTTTAGACATTTTCGTCTTTTAATTGTGCATTAATTTCCTCGAAAATTAAATAAGGCAGGATGGAAACTGCAGTTCATATACCAGAAAGTACATGGGCAACGCTGGGGGCCCACAGATGACCCAGAACCCCTCACAGCTGCGTCATGCAGCGGCATATAATCAGCGAAACACGTGTGTCTGGACTTTTACCTAGCACCTGTGCTGTCGGTATGGCAAGAAAGTACAAATTTGTATATTACTGACTGCCTGTCGGCAGTCAGTGAATATTACGCAGTTATACGGCAGTAGGTGATGGATTTCAGCTCAGATATTCAGATCACCTTTCTAATAGAGACTAAAAAGGTTTCTGCCGAATGATTTACTTTCACTTCGCACATAAATTTTCTCCAAGAGTAAACAAGGCAGAAGAGGAAAAATTTCTCGTGAAAGGGGCCGGATGGTGAGGTCCGCACTCGAATCTAGAACTTGCAGTGTACTGCCCTTACAGTGAGCGCGTAGTGATCCTGCACCTCACGCATAGCAATGGCAGCCTGGTTCTCGGCCAATCACTGCTCTCCAAATCGACCAATCAACTTCAAGATCGACCCCGACATGTCCTCGCTCAGGCGCCATGCGGCTGACGCACTCGGACTCAGAACGCCTGTTCTCGCGACGCCGGACGTGAGCCCTCTTTCGGCAGCCAACGTCCTCCAACCCATTATCCAGTCCTTCTGAAAAGAATACAATACACTTTCTAATGGCGTCCAAATTCTTCTCTCCCCTATTCGAGATCAGGTCTGAAGGCCGTAGCGGCTATGACCTTAGCCGTTTGCCGAAACAATCGAGGCCAAGCAAGTCATGGACGGAGCGGATACCGGGCACAATTTACACTGGCGACTGTTGCGCTCTGATTAGACCTGCCTGGGTTCAATGCCGCCAGCAAAGGCAGACTACCACGACTTCTTAAGCGACCTATGATCATATAATACTTATGTTGTGGCGTGGCCAACAAATAATTTTGGCCTAATAATAAGCGGTGCGTGAAAAATACTAAAAAAGCTATTCTGACAGGAGGAAAAGGTGATGACAACCCACTGCCATTGGTAAAGTCACAACACATGAAGATATTCAATTGATCAGATCTGCTTTTGCAAGTATGTACCTGAACTGATCGGCTAACTTTACTCGAACAACGATTTCTTGTAGCTGTGCGACCGTTAGCGGGGCTGTTCACAGGAGCGTCAAGAGATGCTAGAGCAATCGCAACCTGTCCTGCCATCTCAGGATGTGCGGATAAAAACCAGATTCAAGTGTGAGTGAGCAAGCACCTATCCCATTGCCCTGAAAATGGGCGACAGGTAGACTTGCCGGACCAACACGGGAACTGGATCAGGGCACGGCCGAAGTTGTATTGAGGATCCGCACCCACGATAAATGCCGCACAAAATACAGCGTGTGCATTAAAACCACGTGTCATTTCGACCCGAAGCTGGAGAGATTGCTGGCTCGGGATGGCAAATACTCTACAAAATGCGACTTTCAGTATTCCCATGACCACAAATACCATTTTGCGGATAAAATGATTTTATGACCGATTAGGCTATTACTGAAGGCAGCTAAATGACGTTTGCATCCGGTAGAAAAAAGGATGAGTAAGCTATGTTTTAGCCCTTCACCATTTGTTACCTTTAACGTACAGTAGAAAGAAATGAAGAATGGTGGTGTCAGTTACGCTAGGAATCGGTGGTAATGCTCCTGTCCTTGCGAAGTCAAACGCCTTACATAAAGGTCCTCCCTACCATGGTAAATTTCTGGCTACTGAGGGGAAAGGCATCGAGCTAACGGGAGCGAGAGGGCCAAAAATATGAAAAACAGGGTGGGGGCGGCGGCGTGATCGAATGCAGTGGCCCGCAAACCAACCCGCCCACACCCCCATTCTGGCGAGCGAGACACGTGCCTGCCTGCCTCTCAAACCACACAGCGCAGGCTTCCGGCACTCAAATATCAAATCAGCGAGTAACTTTACAAAAATAGCATTAAAATATGGCTTATAAGCCATCCTCAACCAACCATAACCTGTCCCAGGTCAATCAGACCTGGGATTTGAACCAAACCTCCTTGGTAACTTACCTTTTAGTAGCCCAAATTCCTAACACTAAGTTCAAAGAAGTGAAGATGAGAATTCTCTGACAACATAAGTGTTTCGAGTCAGGTTTGCACAGGACTGCTGTGTTGTTTTACTACACGCATATTTGCTTTCTGCTGGAGCGAAGACGAAAATGCGACCAAACATAATTAAATTAGTACGAATATGGGAAAGCAGTGGACGGAACCCCCCAAATTAGATTAGAGTGGGCAGTTGGAATGATGCTCAACAAAAATCCCACTTTTTCGGTGCCCAGTGAAGTCAACTGGCACGGCGCCGTGCTTATAAGTACTATACAGCCTGCTGGAATAATATTTTGAATGCAAGAGCAGATGTGGACTTTTAAATGAATGTTTCGTACAAACTGTATTTCCGACCTACTACTTTCACGGGGAGCTCAGAGCAAGTGAACACGAAACCGCTATCACAGCTGGCTTTGATGAAAATCATGATGGACAAATCCGAAAGAGAAGTCGATATTCACGATGAGTTAAAAAAGGCAACGATATGGTAAAGTTCGAGAGCAACCAGCTGGAAAAAAAGAGCACAACTTACCGATGTAAACCAAGCTCCAAAGGCCCCACAGGCAGAATGTCCAGATGGAAATGACACCCTAAGATGGGGAGAAGGACAACGAGGTGAATACATACTGTGTGCATTTTAAGAATAACAGAAGAGAAAACCACAAGTCAAAACATGCAATCCGGAACATGCTAAAGAAAAAAACAGAAAACACCAGGCTCGTTCAGACAAGGGATAAGCTGACTACACAAATTTTGCTCCTCGGTGCAGCATACCTCAGAGGATGTGTCATGCAGCTGTCTTAGATAAATTTCAGTAGTGTACAGTGATTTCAGTAGTGAAAGCACCACATACGGCATCATGCAACCCAGAAACACGTACCTGCGCGACCGATCGAAAGTGTGCATGATCCTCTAAGAGAACAGGAGCTGTCAGCCAACTTCCGGTGAAGGCAGAGTTAGCTTTATGGTAAGAATGAATTTTAGGGTTGGGTTTATGTTAGGGTTCAGTTTAGCTAATAGAGTAAACTAGAATTAGGTGTAGGGTTAGTGCTAACTTTAGGATAATGATTAAGACTACGGTTGTGGTTAAGATTAGCGTTACGGTATAGGTTTATGTTACGGCTGGTGTAAGCATTAGAACGGCAAAAAAGTACCCTTCCTGGAATAAGGCGCATGGGTTCTCACTTCCGCGTCTTGGTTAGGGAGCTACATAAGTCATCCTAACCGAAACCATTTCCGTACACCTGGACAATCACCTGTGGTTAATGTAAAAGGAAAAATAAAAATATGTAGCTCAGGAAAGTGCCATATCTTTGGGGCTTGCAGCAGCCTTGCGAATCACCCCGACAATTAAGCACTATTGCCATGATCAGGCAATTCTGTCGCTAGCGGCTGCATCACATCCACAGGCAGTAACGTCAAGGCAAGATCCTCAACCGCCAAATGTGCACAAGTTCTTGTTGCGCAAATACACAAACGACGACGCCACCGCAGACGTGACTGCGATAAGCGGCAAGATAACACAGCCTGCTAAACTTAGAGTCAGAAAGCAATTGCAAAGCCTAACTGTGGTGACGCTGGCTAATGTGAGAAATTGCGCTCACGCACACCTCTAGTCGCCTTAGTTGTATCTTTTCATTTAAATATGATGCCTATGGGGTCGATGAGGCGTAAGTCGTCCTTCTTATAGTTACAGGCATGGCCCCCAAGAACGGGCTAATCTGCACATGCGCTGGACCAAAACAATAGTCGGACTGACTCAAGACATGCGTCGTTTAACGGGCAACGCAGTACCCGGGAGTGTAAAATTGCTGTGATAGTGGGGCGTTAGGGTACACACTCGTCCCACTGTGTCCTTGGGCTCAATCACCAACCAAGCCAGTTAACAAACCAAAAATGGTCATCCCAGCTTCCCTTGTCTCTTTCGGTAATGTATTTGTGCCTACTAATCCCTGAGCGACTGCTGACGAGGTTCGAGATTGATCCCTAAGACACAACAGGACGAGTGTGCTCCGTAACTCGATAGATGAGCGCCCCAAATAACACATTTGATAAGACAAAGAGCTCATGGCTCGGTGATTAGGGAGCGGGGCTTCTAACCGACATGTTGCAGAGTCGAGTCTCAAGTGTTGGAACACCTGGGGATGGGTATTGATTGCTGATGACGGCTAATAAGCTAGAAATGGCAATTTCGTCCTCTCGTGTCTTTGTCGGTAATATCTTTCTGCCTAAATCGACTACCCTACTTCCACGTATCGCACTTAAGACGTTGCTTAGGCCACTGCGCCCAATCGCAACACCAGCTAGGGGCTGACAAAAACCCGAAGGGTCGACCGGCGCAAGGGAGCGAGAAGATGCAGTAAGAACCGACACTGTGAACTCTGTTTCATGGTCCATTAAACCACGCAAAGAATAGTGACTTAGAAGCTAGTCAACTGAAGGGTGAACTCGAGCCTTCTCAGAACTGCATCTCTTAATGTGAACTTTATGCCAGTCACGCAGGTGATATCCTAGACGGCCTAACCGAAAGTTAGTACACGTAGTGGGATTAGGTCGTGTGTGGCACGCGTAGACGGGCTGTGCAGTTTTGACAGTCATTGCGTCCATGCCCACCCCAGTTGGCTTGGTATTTGTTTGCTGTGAGAACAAGGTCAGTGAGGGAAGAAAGAGAGAGAGAGAGAGAGCGGTGGATTTCACGAGAGTGCTTGAGCAAGCCATCGGTTTTGGGCCCAATTCGTGGGGCCTCGTGGTGGACGTCGTCGCTTGTTACTGTTGCATAGGCCAATTCTCGCGCCTGCCTCCCCGGACTGGGATGGTCTGCGTCACGTTAAAGGTTTCTGTCAGCATGGACGCAAGGGACCCACAGAGCTACACTCGGAACCTGAAACTTAACGACTTATTGGAACTAACAGAAAAACACGTTGGCTGAACCGTTAAAAGCCTTTTTTACAAATTGGTTAAAGATATTCTAAGTCACATGTGTTGACGATTTTTCAACTGACAGGTCTCTTTTACTGACGCAGCGGCCCCGGTTTGAAGTTAGTAAAATGTATCTTTGGGTTCACTGTGCAAAAGGCAAGTTAGGATTTGGGAATTGGAGTCGTCAAAAAAGGACCACCTTAAAATCGGGAGTGGTGGTTGGTTTTCCACCTGACAAGACAACAGTCTATCAGGTAATCATAGGCCTTTAAGATAAACTGGAATTAAAAAGGCTACCTGCCAGTTCTAAGGTAGAGAGCTCGCACAGAAACCATGCTAGTCTTAGACAAAACTTGAAATTTCCACACCTACTGCAGCGTCATCGTCATCTGATGCGCTTGCTTTTTGTCCGCTGTCTAGGAGAGTCCGTTGCGATATCTCCATAGAACAGAAATCTCCACAGGTGCTATTCTGACATCAAAAAGACGCGACATTACAGATGAGTGTTGCTAAAAGACGTTGTCGTACATCAGTAACTTCCTCAAGAGGGCCACAGGTATGAGTCGTCGTTTGTCGAAACCAAGTACTCGACTTCATTCAAGCTATTCACATGGAAAAGGACAGCAGCGAGGATAATTTGGTGGTTTTCGGGTGTCACTGACGCTTGCTCGTTTGGTCCAAAAGGACGTGCGAATGAGAACAGGAATAAATCAGTGGGCATTTTAAGCTTAGGCGTTATGAATCCATCTGCAATCATACAAAAAGCTACAGAGGCACGAAGCTGACTGGTTACAAGAGCATAATAGACGGTCTGCTGGCTTTTACTAATGCGGACGCCTGCTTTGGTGACAAATATGGTGGTTGCAGTCAGTGAAGTACAGTACAGTGCACTCAGTGACCGACCCCGTGAAATGACAACCGGAATTCTGAAATGCGTTCTCGATTAGGAAGGGCTGTATTATTGATTATCTTGCGACATAATCCCGCGAAAGTTGAAGTACGTATGGAAGTTTGGCTTTGGAATGTACATTTTTGCTGCTAACATTAATCACACTCGGTAAAAATAACTACTTATATATTATGCTTTTTTTGCTATTGACTTTCGATGCCCTTATAAATTCAGATGTAGTTTATGGAAAACGTGTTCAAAATATTCTTTCTTGTACTCATTGCGTAGCAAATAGCGGCTTCTTTAGATTTTCTAATCTAAGTAAGGGTAAATAAGGTTTTCAAAATGTTTTTCCGGTTTCCAAATATATTTGAGCACGATTTTCCGTTAATTTTGCGTTTACAATCTTCAATCTACAAGCATAGGTTCTTCGATGACGTTAAGAAACCACACAGCGGCAGAAGATTATGCAATGAATGTGGCCTAGGTTGTTAACTTTATTGAAGGCATTAATAAATGAACAGGCACGATGCGATTTGAATGGACATTTCACGGGATTAAAAAACAAAAATTGGAATTTTCTAAGACAGAATCTTTGCCTTTCCTACAGAAGAAAATTTTAAGAATACGTGATTTGCTATGAAATTGGCCCATAAAAAGGTATTTTTGTTCAATTTTTCCAAATATATATTTGAAGTTTTAAGGGCATCATAAATCAAATAGAAAAAAAACCTTCTACTCAAGAATGCATTTTGTACGGAGTGTGATTGCTGCAGGCGACCAAAGCGATGTGCATTCAAAAGTCGAATCCTGCCATATGTCAAATTGCATTGGATTTTCTTGCACAATGATGGATATTAAGTATTTTTTTCTTAAGCGATAACGCATTTTAGAATTTCACTAAATATTTTACAAGATTGGTCAATGCGGACTAAAGAAATAGGTTAAAATTAAAAGCCGCGTTTCATCATGTGCGAACTGAAAAAATGTTATTAATCGCAAAACAAAAGTTTCAACCTGAGTAAACCTGGAGTCAGATGCTGGGCTTCTATTAAATACTTACATTCCAAGGTTAATTTCAGGGACAATTTTGCTCATAAAAATTTGCAATTGATGTGGACCATGTTGTACACTTCACGAGGAGTATTAATAAGCAGACATATATGATAATATTTGAACGAAAATCATACAGTCTTACATATCTTAAAATTATAAATTTCTATAAAACCAAAGATAAACTTTTCAATTTAAAGAAAACGTGATTGGCTACCAGACGATTGTTGTAGGTTGGCAGCGCTGGGAATGCTTTCACGAAAAATTTTATGTTTCAATTGAGAACAAAGAAGAAGTGCGATTAGAGAGGAAATCGAGTCAATAATTATTACACCGGAAGCAGCGCTAGTCACCAAAACCCGTTCACAATCATACAATTACTTTCAAACAGGCGAAAAAAGACGTATTTATGTACACCAACGTACCTTACTTCCTTGACAGCTTTTGGGTTACTGTTTGTACAGAAATATTCCGTAATATAGCCAGGACCACTAGTTTTATTAGGGATACATGTCTCCAGAAAATTTGGTCGCAAACTCCCAATCGTGTCTTTGCCAACTTGCACTATAAGAAGAAGGACGCCAAAAGACAAGGCAACCATTCCAATCAGCTTATAAAGTTGAACAATGACCTACAAAATAAGTGATGAGAAAATCGCATTTTACTATGGGCATTCCTGTACTGGCCACTTTAGGAAAACGACCGCGATATGCGTAGCCTATCTCAAAAAGAAAAATCTACGAAATAAATAAAAATAACTCTACCGCAATTAAAGGAGCAGCAAGGGCGAAAAAACCGGCAGCAACTGTTGGGACCGTGTTGGGTTTCACGGGGTACGCAATGGATGTATCATTTTCAAAAAATCCTCGACGGAATGGTTCGACAAATTGCAGTACAATTATCGGAATATAAACTGACAGTAAGTGAAAAGACCAAACAATACCAGCAATTGTCAACAGAAGTTCTGCAGTAACATAGCCACCCAATTTAACCTTGTTTGCGGAAGCCATGTAAGAGGACCGACCGGAACAACGACAGATCGAGCAGACGCCAAATAAAACAGTGCGCCTATATGAGAGTTAATTCAAAGACCGCCTACCCAAAGGACGCAGACGTTATTGCAAAATTCGGAAATTTAAGACGCCGGTTGATTAGTTCACCTGATTACTGAAATCTACACAATAATAAAATGTATGTTATGCACTGAAACGATCAGCACAATCTTGAAGTACGTGGTTGCGCTAGGCAGCTATATCTGGTCACTGGCATTGAGAAACGGACGCATGCATTCCCTTCTCGGGGAAAGTATCCATAGACAACTGCAAAGATAAAATGTTTAGAAAGAGGAAGGTATTTTTAGGTGATAAAAACGAGGGAACATGTGCGGAAAATTTTACATATGAGCGTACCCTAATAACAATTCGTACGCGAATCGGACGCGAATCGGACGCGAATAGGATACGACCGTTCGAATGGTCGGACACGAATCGGATAGTACCATGACCGCCTAATTCGTACGCGAATCGGATCCGAAAAATTTGTATCTCATTTTTCAACCGCGCAGCGGAACCCCTTTCTCTTTTCTGTAGACCCCCCGACTAGGTAAACGCTTTAAAAACGACCCCCATTACATTCTGAGACAATTTCTACCATTAATAAGGTGAATCTCGTAAGACTGAGCAAGATAAAAAAGTTTATTTTGTTAAAAAAAGTGTTCAAAATTGAGGTACACAAAAATAAATCTGAAATCTATCCGCAATTGAAGTCACTGGACTAATTCTGTATCGAGGGACCTGGCAATCCGTCCGCCGGTTCAATGGATTTCCCCTCTAAAATGCAAAGGCAGTGAGTGAGTACACAATGGACTTTGAAATGCTAATTATAAAAGCATCACAATCAGCTTGATTTTTAATGCAGGCAATTGTTGTAGACAATGTTAACAAATTTGACGTACCATCAAGACTCTTCCCGAGGGTAGCCTTTAGGCCCCTTTTGTGTAGGCGATCGTATGCCTTCTTAAAGGCATTCTTTAAAGCCCTCTCCAACTGTAATTTGCTGGCTTTTTGTGGATTATTCCACCTATTAAAAACCTCTGCGGTAACATTATTAAGTAATTATTGAGCTTTATCTTACCCAGAATAACAGCATAGAGAGGGGAAGCAAAAAATGCCTTTTTGTCTTGGTGCCTACCGTAGAAAGTCTAGTTGTAGGTAACCTCATCAGCAAATAGGGTAGAAAATATGCGATCAGCAAAACTGCTGACGCTATCGCCACCAAAGGAAGCTAAATACGTAACCTAGTAAGATGGTTAATAATGTGCAGTCTGCCTACCAATTGCTCCCTGAAGGATTTTTCTGCGACGTCTTCGGTTAAGGCGTCCAGTTCATCTACGGTCAACATTGGTTTAAATATTGGACATGCTGACGACGGTTGGGGTGCTTGGGTGGCGGAGATCAACAAACTTTCCTCCAGAAGTCGCCGCAATGCAGCCACCTCTACCTTCAGGTCTTGCAACTGGCTTAGTTCTTGCATTGCATGTACCATCGATGGTAAGCTTTGCCTGAAGAGTGCCTTTGGTGTGTGGTTCTGTGAACACGTCGCCTTTTCCGGTGGCGCCTACTGCCGTCTACGAAAATTGTCTTTTTAAGGTATTAGCTTTCCCGCGTAGGAGGGAGACTGTGCGATAGGCAGTGTTCCACTTGAATCACTGCTTCCAAATGAATTGTCCTAAAATAGTGGTAACGGTGGTAATTGTTCTTCATACCGATGAGGATGAGATGGAGGGCAAGTTTGTGACATAAACATGTACATCTATTGGACATTTCGTGTTCCTTCTTGAACGTCGAGTATGAATTCCATCGTCAGACATAATGAGCTACAACCCTACAGGAAAAGAAGGGATTAGGAATGTATAATAGCTGCCAAATACTTTTACAACACTATTGCCTATTAGACGCCTGGTAGGGTCTCGAAACTGCTCAGTTAACTGTTTTAACAAGACGTAAAATGAACGTACTCACCACTGCCCATTGCCGTAACCGTTGAAACATCACTTGCTTCACCCAACAGCGTTCGTGCGTCTGCAGGAAAGTCCGAGGTCAGCCGTCTGATAACCTTCAGAAGACTGCTCAGATGAATCAATGGTATACGCGAGCGTATTGCCGATGAACTCATAGCCTCTTCACCTCGTAGGTGTGCTTGAAGAGTTGATTGCAGCCACGTCAGATATATCTGACATCAAACCTATCTCCTCATCAGCATAGGGAATCTCTGAGTCCGAGTCGTCATATGACGAACTAGAGGAAGAGGTCAGATGCCATGACGACGAAGATGAGTCGACCGGATACATTTCCTCATATTCTCGGCAATTTGACGTAAATCATCCAGAAAGCCTTTCTAAGCACATCTACTTAGTGTTCTTTTAGATACTGCTCAAAACATTCTGCAAAAAAAAACAAAAAAAACGGTCAGTATAGACAGAACAGGGGTACAGGCAGTTAAGCGACCGCGTCGCAGCACGAGACCGCAGGAAATGGCGTGGCACGGCGCGCGCGTGATTGACAGCTCAGTGCCCGATCGATTTTGCCAATAACGCTGCGCGCATTCTTTGCGCCCTTAGCGACGCGTCATCGAGGTGCACTAGCAACCAATCAAATTCCAGCTACGATTGACGTACGACCGGTCGAGCTTCGAATCGTATTTCATTGCTATTAGGGTAATGTTGCTGGAAATTTGCTAACAATGCACATGAAGCCCGAAACGTTTACCGTGCTGCAAAGAAACTATGCTCACTTCACATTAACATCGCATAAAAATCAGATAGATGGCTCTCTCTTTTGATAAAATGGGGACGGCAGTTTTGACTGCAATTTTATGGGGGGAATTTTTCGGAAGATTTTTTTCACCTATTGCTTTGTGAGTCACAAGGACGTCGGTACTGAATGTAACGTTCCTTAAACTATGTTTTTGTTTGAATATAAGAGGAATTATACGTGTTGTACGTTACAGGGCTTGATACCTGGCAGCAAACCGCTTTTAAATTGGACGGGCCGAGTGGGCACTAGGCAGGGCTGTAGCTCCTCCGCATTTTCGTCCATGTAATATTCAGGAAACACAATTTTTTTAATGTTTCACAGAAGAAGTGTACATCTCAGTTTATTAAGGAAAAGATAGTTTAATGCCTTTGAACTCCCCATAAGTTACAATTTGGTTAAAAAAAAATCTTCAATGCATAAAGAATGTTTAAAAAGATCAAGTAAATATTAGCTATGGAAAATTAGGATCCGTTGCCTGATATAAAAGAGTATGCATTAATGACTACCCACATATTAAGAGCAGTATATTTACATGCAATTGTAGGTTAGCAGGCGGCCGCTGAGTGAGATGGTTGATGTCCGTAAGTATATGCGATTAATTCAATATAAAAATTGTGTGGAAAATGGTACTGCAATATAGCAAGTAGTATTGTAAAAATAAGAAATCGTTTCAACTGGGAAAAGACTAAATTTTTGGATGGTATCATGATGGGCACTGCTAAACCGATCCAGTTTCTTCTTAAGCAAGTCAACGGAAGTAGACAGAGGCAGCACATTCCACAATTCGACCGCACGTTGGAGAATAACTTTCGTGTCCCTAGTCTGACCCCAGTGATACATTGTTTAAATGGACGACAAATCAAGTTTTGTGGTTGCTTCTTACTGAAATAAATCTATAGGTACGTGTTAGCAGTCCTGACCTCACATAATACGGAACGATTGTATCAGGTCACCTCGTAGCTGCATGTTATTCAAGAGATAGAGATACAGATTAGCAATCGTGTTTCATAGGGTAATGAACCCTGCCTTGTCGCAAGTTTGGTTGCCAACTTCAAACCTTTTCCAGGATATTGACGTCCTTAACGGTCCTGGGTATTTATGCTTGTATAGTGAACTCAAATCGCGGTCACACAAAGGCTTGAAAGTCATAAGCGAATCAGTTTTCATCAATGGCAGAGAAAGCCCGCTTGAGAGGGCACAGAACAGAAATCGCAGACTTGTCTTCTTTGCACAGAACAGCGGGGGTTTAAGCGAGATCGTGATCCACATTCTCAATTCCGTCTGCGCGTCCACTTCTCGCAGCAGTATACGGTGGCTGTCCTATCTCAGGAAATCATTCAGAATTCTTGAGATAGGGCCCGTTATGCGGAATCCGCCCATACTGCGACACGAAAAGTTTTACTAAAGTAAATAAAGGACTGTTCTTCAAAAGAAGACATGCTGTGATTTTAAAATTTATTTGACTTTATTTAGAAATACTAAGATTTTAGAAAAGCGACAATTTCCAAAACTGTGAAAAATTGGATTAGCTGTGTTTTTAAATGTGTAGAAAACTTGTCCATGTAAACAAACAAGTAAGTTAAACAGCGCGGGTAGATAAACTGTTGGAATTAGTCCTTTAATGTGTATTCGGCAGAAGTTGCCTTCAAGATTAAGGGCAATGGAAAGTATAGTCATTACCAAACAGCCCAAATTTCGGGTATATATTTTAAACACGGTTTTACGAGATCGGACTGTTTCTTCTTACGTTTATTCATCGTTTAAGTTTCGCTTTACTTAGGCAAATAGATTTTTCGCTTGACTGCGACGGCAGGGCCACCACAGGAATAAAATGTTTCATAACATGACATACAGAGAGGATGGCCAGTGACTAATAACTTTACGTAAACGTAAACTAAGTGAAATCGCAAACGTACCATTTTATGCAAATTAAGAGAAAATTCCTTAAGTTAAACTTTCTTTATAACTAATTTGGATGTTGGCTTAAAATGAGATTCAGGTCGTCCCTACCAGCACCAGCTCCGCCTAGCCTCCTCTGGCCCAGGGGGCCAGGCTGGGCTATGAAGGGGCCAGGTGGGACAAACTGACGGGGCCAGACGGGGCAAACTGGACGGTGTGGCCCCCTCTGGCCCCCTCACTGGAAAAATTTGCGCAGCGGGACCCCACGATTTTCTCGCATTAGCAGCCCCTTTTCCTTTATACCGTACGCCCACCGCCCAAAGCCTTCCCTATCCTAATCGGCCACTACTTATATACCCATAATTATTGTTCTATTAACGGCCCAATTTTATACAATCAATATGGCTTACGTTTGGATTCATTCAAGCCATTACTGCGAAGTACCAACTCACTCATGAAATAGGACGTTCTTACAATTGTGATGAATACCTTAACTTTTCCTCTTTTCCATCTATTTCTCATA
Source organism: Schistocephalus solidus (assembly GCA_017591395.1). Taxonomy (NCBI): domain Eukaryota; kingdom Metazoa; phylum Platyhelminthes; class Cestoda; order Diphyllobothriidea; family Diphyllobothriidae; genus Schistocephalus; species Schistocephalus solidus. Next base: position 45,379 of record WEDG01004378.1, read on the forward strand.
AATGTAGATATTGTTCTAATTGTTTATCGAAAACCTTCAAAATAAGATATTTATTTAAAAGGATTTACCATAACAGTAAGTTCTGATGTAGTCTTTCTAATGCAGATAGTCATTTGGGCCATATTCATAGATTTCGACCCAAACACGAAGACTCGTTTCCAGGAAGAATAAACACCTGTTACAGAATTCGTCAATTGATATGCCTAGGATCAATTTTAAAACTATTAAACTAAGTATCCTCTTTAAAAAACACTTCATTTAGGTATTTCGTTGTCGAATGTCGGCGTACTTAGCCATTTTTGTAGGTCAAAGTCAAGGAAAAATGGGGAATTTGAACCGATTTTTCGAGTTCGCTGAAAATAATGGATACAATATTTGCTGAAAATGAAAAAAACGCACTTATTTCATCAAGTGGACAGTTTTTCTCCATCCATTCTAATTTTGCAATTGCAAAACCGAGGGGCCCTCAGAATACTGTAAGAAAGCAGTCCAGACGGCAACATGTACACTGCATTGGATCAGAAGTGCATTTAAAATATTCCCCTTGACCTCTTCCGAAAAGTCTATGGCATCTTCGTGGGAGCTCATTTAGATAACGGAATACCAGACTGGATACAGTGGAGGAAAAAAGATGTAGACCTCCTCGAACAGGTGCAATGGTGAGCAACAACGATGGTCGACGATCTTAAGACATTACCGTACGAAGACAGATTGAAAAAGCTTGGCTTATTTCCTCTTTCCTACAGGCACTTATGGTGTAGCCTGCTCTGGACATTCCGGATTATCCGGGGCCTTTATTCCTCCTCAGATCGAAGGATTTCTTTCGAGTTTGGTTCCACAAATCATCTGCGTGGTAATCCTTACAAGGTCAATAGCGACCGCACGCGATTGAATCTCAGAAAGTTTTTTTTCGGCCAACGAGTGGTATGACCTTGGAACTCGTTACCAAGCAAGAAACTTACCGCTGACAGCATTTATGATTTTAAAAGTAGGCTTGATGGCATAATATTTGACAAGACGACTCTTTCAACATGATAACTTAAAACCAGCCTTTTAAAATATTTCGGTCCCTTCTTTTCGTTCACAATGATTCGCCTATAACTGTGCAAACGCATTCAAAGTAATGTTTTGCTTTGACTCAATTTTTTTACATATACACCATTTCATATTGACTGTACATGTGCAATGATAACTTAACATTGATAGGGTCATCAAGGCCAATGCCTGTAACCCTTCAAGATATACAATGTATAAAGAAAGATTTTGCGAAGGAGTGTCAAAATTCTGTCCTTTCTGTTTCAATTTTCCTTATTCCTTTTAATCGTCATTATTGTCATTACATAAATAAATTGTATATTTGAGGCCCAGGGGGCCCCATCATTACACTACCTAGTATCGTGGTGTAAGTAAATACAAAGTGGATAATTGCTGCACTAGATGAGCATCCATATGAACAGCAGAAATGAGTTGTATGGTAAGACATATCCGATTCAGAACGATTTGCCATTTTTAACACAAAAGTCAACAATTTTTGGCATATACGGTGAACTGGAAAAGAAGCAGTAAAAAACTCCTACGGTTAAATCGGAGGCTGAGAACGGTGAGCCGCCAATTTAAAAAGAAACTAGGAGAAAAAGACTGCTTCACTCAAAAATATTTATAGCTAAATGAAATGGGATAGTATTGTGATGTTACTGACAACGTATGAGGGTTCGGAACGGTCCTTGTCGGGTGAGAGATAATATAGCAGTCAGAGCTACTGTTTATAAACACCAGTGGAGGTGAGAGAGGACGAACTCATCGCAGACAACATGGTCGAAACGAAGAGGGTGACAGTAGAGGTCACGAGATCATCATCGAGATGCGACCTTGCTGACTGCATAGTCCATCACCAAAGAGGCGAAACCATCAGAACCCGCCTCGATCATCAACAGAACCTGGAGAATATCGTCAGGGTTGCAAATTTGGAGGAAAGTATCAAGGTTGTCAAGAGTTGGCAATGCTCGTTTAAAAGAAGGGGAGGCGAAAAAGTGAATGCAAAGATTGACTGCAAAGGATGATGGAAATATAATTAGAGACTAATATAATATCAAGGGAGCTGCCTCAAATACCAGGAGGACCCTTTTCAAAATGAAAAATTTGCGAGTTTGGGAAGGAAACAGACAATAAGGACTTTATATCTTCCGAAGTTAAATGTTTGCGTAATTTGGTTTTGAGAATAGCTAATGTAGACGACAACCTAATTTGCAATGGAAGAATATTCCAGATGAAAGCATATTTGGAGGCAAAAAACTGAGACCGGTTAGTTGTGGAGCTAAGGGGTGGTTAAATGATCATGGAGGAATTACGAGTGGCATAGGGTCGATCTACCGGAGTGAGAGCGTTAATTCGTGGGAGATTTGGGCTAGAGTTAACGCGAAACAGGAAGCAGAGACCGGCTTCGAGTATTCTAACCCACAGAAATTTAATGTTTGCTAACTGGCATCTATCCGTATAAGAGATACTGGATCCAGGAAGAGAAAATAGTCTTCGAGTAAAAACCCTCTGAACTTTTTCAATCTTACTGCGGTCAGAGGCGTTCATCAGCCCAAAGAGGGGACAGCAGTATTCTAGGATAGGAAGAACAAAACATGCGGTACAGGTCTAACTTTATTTCCGGAAGGAAGAAATTATGTTATATTAAACCACATATCTGTGCAGCCTTTGCAGAAATTCGATCTGCATGAGGCGATAATGCAAGCTTATTTATGTAACTTAGACCTAAGTCTTTTTATGGTTGATCGTTCTAAAAAGTCGACTATTTTTGAAATACTAAGGGGTCCAGGAAGCTTGAGCGGGGCCAAAACACGAAAACTGCTCTTGGATGGAAGAAAAATTATCTGCCAAGCACAGCTCCAGTGAGAGCATAAGTAGGTCAGTGTTGATTTTTATCAACGCAACTATGGCAGTGTCTTTAAAAAATGAATAAATGCACTTGAGATCGTCAGCGTAAACGAAATTTTGTGAATTTGTGAGTAAATTTGAAATTTCGTTTACGTACAGAATGAAGAGAAGGGGACCTATAACCATGCCTTGAAAAACGCCACTCATGATCGGCTGAGGCCTCGAATAGCTATCACTTACTAAGACCTTCTGGCTACGGTTAGACAAGTAGGAACCAATGAAGTCTGGACCTTGTATTAAATTGCCTGGACCTTGTATTAAATTGCCTGGACCTTGTATTTACGAAGGACTTCTCTAGCATTGATGACGTGTATTCTATTGCACCCCTCGGTAAGAGTGACCACAGTACGCTGATGTGGGATTACTCACTTTATTCTCAGCGCCAGAATGGAACGGAATGCAAGCGAAATATATGGAAGGCTGATTTTAACGCGATGAGGAAATAACCGATGTCTATGAGATTGGATTGTTTGCTTAAAGGGAATCCGAGGATGACTGGCGATCCTTTTAAGACAGTCTCACTCGATCTGATTGAACGCTTTTGTCCCGTGAAGGTGCAAAAAGAATAGTCGCCCCGCCTGGTTAACAAGAGAACTTAACAGGCAGCTAAAGAAGAAGAATAAAAAATGGAAGGTATTCAGGCAAACAGGGTCAGCAGAGCATCTCAAAGAATTTCGTCATCAAAGAAACGCTGTGAAAAAATGATTCGTCAGGCAAGGAAGAACTATGAATCAAGAATTATTCAACAGGCTGAATATAAACTAAAAGTTTTATTCCATTATATCAATAGCCGACTAAAAACAAGGACCCAGTAGCAGTACTCATGGATGGGAATGGTGTTGAAGTCGTTGAAAATTGCGTCAAAGCCGAGTACTTAGGTCGGTTTTTGCCTCGGTTTTCACTTCAGAGAACTGAACTTCAGCTTGACCACGTCAACAGTGCTGTTATAGACGCCCGTCCAGTGCTTGAATATATAATCTTCCAGGAACCTCTCGTGAACTAGAACTGCGAAATCTGAAAGAAGCGAAGTCATCTGGTCCGGACGATATACCGGCCAAGTTCTTGAAAGAACTGGCCAGCGAACTGTCCAAACCACTAGCGCATATATTTAATTCGTCATTTGAATCAGGGAAACTGCCAATCGAATGGAAGGCAGCAAATATATACCCCATATACAAGAGTGGTGCTCGATCTAATGTCAACAATTATCGGCCTGTCAGCCTAACCTCCATTTGCTGTAAAATAATGGAATCAATAATCAAGAAGACAACCATGATGTTCCTTGAGGAAAACCACTACTCTCAGATCTCCAGCATGGCTTCAGACAGAATCGCTCCTGTCTTTCTAGTTTATTACTCTCAACAGAGCAGTGGACTCGTGCACTGGACGAAAATGGTAGGGTTGACGTCATATACACTGATTTCAAGAAGGCGTTTGACAGTGTCCCACACAAACGTCTCATCTACAAATTATCTGAAATCGGCATAAGAGGAATGCTGCTGACATGGATCGCAGACTTTCTTACAGATAGATTGCAAACTGTGTGCGTCGATACCTCGAAGTCAACACCTACTCCGGTTCTAAGTGGTGTCTCCCAAGGCTCGGTATTAGGGCCGTTACTCTTCTTAGTGTACATCAACGACTGTGTCGACGACCTGGATTGCAGCGCCATCATGTTTGCAGATGATGTTAAATTGTGGAGGGTCATCAGATCTGATTTCGATAGGCACGCACTTCAAGAGGATCTCAACCGTCTTAGCAGCTGGTCTGCTCGTTGGCTCTTAAATTTTAACGTTGGGAAGTGTGTGGTCCTAAGACTGCGTACCAGAAGGACCAGTGAGGAGGATGATTCCTACCAATACATTCTCAATCGGCAGCCCCTTTCAATTGTTGAGGAACAGAAGGACCTCGGTGTTCTAATACACTCCTCACTTAAAACCATCTTCACAGTGTTTAAAGGCAGCAAAACGCGCTACACAGGTCTTATTTGCGCTCAGACGTGGGATTTGTGCAGATTGATAAGGAACTCTTCCGAAAAAAACCTACGGGGTATTTGTTCGATCTCACTTGGAATATGCCATCCAGGCCTGGCGTCCGTGGTTTAAGAAGGATTATCTACAGCTGGAACGAGTGCAGGCGAGAGCTACGAATATGGTCAAGAATCTTAGTAATCTGCCTTTACGAAGCCAGACTGGTTGAACTTGATTTGTTTCCTCTAAATTACAGGCAACTACGCGGTGACCTCATCCAAACCTACCGGATTGTCAGAGGCCGCAATTGTGCCCCTAGAATTTGCTGAATTCTTCGAATTGGCTGGGACGGAACATCTGCGGGGTCATCCCTTTAAACTGCAGAGGAAGTTTGTCCACACGGAAGTCCGTCGGAACGCCTTTTTCGCAGAGGGTCGTTGGAGCATGGAACGGACTCCTGAGGATGTTGTCCTTTCAGAAACTGTTGATGCATTTAAATTCAAACTAGATACTCATTTTTCTGAGAAACTATTGTCAATATAGGGAAGATTGTGTAAACAGTGGCAAATTGCGCCTGGCCCACACATATCGATGACCCTACATTTTCATTTGTCAGATATATCACTGTAAACATTTATACTATTGACATTTTTGCATATAAATAGGGAGCTCAAGGGCGAAAGCCTACTTCCCTCAATAAAGTGACTTAAAGTGACTTAAAGTCAAGGAGAGGAGGCCGGATGCCGAGGGCTTCCAGTTTCACCAGAAGACGTCTGTGCGGTACCTTGTCAAAGGCTTTGCTCAGGTCAAAGTAGATCACAACCACTGACTGCTGCTCATTGCGATGGGAAGTGAGGAGGTTAAGAAAAGCTAAGTGACACACTTCGCATGATCTCCCAGGTAGAAAACCATATTGCGAGTCGCTTAAGAGGTTATTTTCTAGGCAAAAGTCGAGAATTTGAGTAAAAATAATTTTTTCAAGAAGTTTTGCTAGAGCCGGGATTTTGTGAACGCCTCGATAATTATTTACCTCCGAAGGAGATCCCGACTTGAAGACAGGAAGAATAATAGATGTCTTCCATGAGTCAGGAAAGAATCCGTTTAGAAGATAAACTGAGAATATATGGCTAAGCAATCGGGGGAAGCTCGGCACTCTCTTACTAACTGAGTTTGGAATACCGTCAGTCACCGAAGAGTGCGAGTTTTTTAGACGAATTATTTGCTACGAATTAGTTCTAAGGAGAAATCAATAGTGCTGATAACATTCAATGAGGATGCCTGAAACGTCGGAACCGGTTCAGATTCCATCGTAAGATGATTTGCAAAGAACGCACTAAACAGTTCGGCCTTCTCAGAGTCTTCGAGAACGAAGTTCTTGTCTTCGTTTAGTCATAGAGGAATTTTCTAACCTCGTTTAGAGGAGGATCGACGGCGGAACATTTCAGCAACAGATTTTGCAGAGTTTGGCTCACTGAGTGCGCAAGATTCCCTCTGTCTGTCACGTGCAAGACGAATCTTAGAGGCTTATTCAAAAATCTCTGCGATCCATAGATGTACAGATAACGAACTAGTATATTGATCTTTCAACTGCTTCTTCCATTTCTTTAGTCTTGGCAAAAGAATGTGAGGAACGGTGGATTCCGAGACGTAGTGCTTGACTATTTTGGCTGGCACAAGCACCAGGATGTTATTTGAACCGACTGACATGAAGTCACAAAGACTTGCTGCATCGTTCATGGAGGAGAGATGCTGCCAGTCCAATGAGTCAAAAAGTTACTAATTAAGCTCATATCTGCGAGGTCAAAAGCATGATATGTACGAACGGCACTAGCCTTTTTCGATGAAACAATCGGAAGGCAACAGTGAATTAGTGTATGGTCACTTTGGAAGAGGCCCTGCTCAAATCAACGAGCAGGGGAGCAATGTCGTTTGTGAAAATCAGGTCTAAAATATGCTTGTCTCTCGTTAAAAAACGGACAAGCTGGGACCAATTAGAAAAATTAATGATATCGAGGAAAGGCTGAAATCTGGCTGGACAAAAGTTTGAAATCCAGTCAATTTCAGGAAAATTAAAATCCCCAGCGATTATTTTAATGTTAAAATTGGACTCCGAAATCAATTTAAAAATTTCACATAGTTTCGCATCATCATCGAATGATGAATTAGGCGGGTTGTAAATACATCCGAAAAGCACCACCAATTATTTGTTCTCCAACTTGGACAATTTGATCGTCGTTACCACTTCACTAGGACTGTTCCGGACAATACTGTTTCAACTGCATGTACTTATTTGCTTCCTGCTCATCTGGAATTCTTTCTTGTGCCGAAATTCGTCATAAAACGGATCAAATTGGAATTTGTTTATCATCTTATTCAAGTTGACTGCGCAGGCTCTGCACCAATAAAAACTGACAACCACTCAGGGAACCAAACGTGTACAACCTCGTGAAGATCTGAAGTTATCCAGGACCTTCGATATCTCCGAACGGCTGAGTCGTTCCTGAATATCCTTCATACCGTTTATAGTATTTTTCAAAAGAGTTTTTTAACAAGTATAAACATTTTTGCTCATATTGCATTAAATACTCGCCATACTCCAAAGCCAGTCGGAAATTTTCGTTATACGCTCAAAGGAGAACATACTTTTACGCAGTGTTTTAACCTTTATGGACTCAAAACAATTGCGTGCTAGCAACAGAACCAGTCACGGAACTTCCCTTAAAGGAAAGTTTGTTGAGTTGGCTTCGACATCCACGACTGGCACTCAATCAGTTTATACTTGTAACCAAAAACCAGCAAAGCGCGCAAAAAGCGTAATGGCAGCCAAATCCGTCGGCTACGAGGACGAATCTTGCGTTGGATGTTCTTATATTTTACTAAGAGTTCAAAACTGGAAAATGAGCTTGCAGACTTAAGGAAGCTCTTGCAAGATAACTTTACTCGACGAAATACGCTTAGCAATATTCCAGTTAAAAAGGCAGTGACTAAAGCACGAAAAGTATCAAAAACTACAACTGGTTACAGCTCACAATGTTCGGACGCGATTACCCATAACGACCGGATAACGGGAACACAGTCTCTAAATCCTACGGATGACGACCAGAGCAAATCACAAATCTCATCCTGCTATCTTGGGTGTTATAAAGAACCCGTAGTTGAATCCGAAGAAACAAACGCGTGGCAAGCTGCAATGGGGAAACACCACAACAGGAGGACAAAGTCACAATCAACTCTGATGGATTCATTGAAGCCTTCAGATGAGAGTACGGTCAGAGGTAGACTAAATCCCAACGAGAGCTCTGTAAACCGTTCTCGTGCCTCTAAGGAGAACTTAGGAGGAAGCGAAAATTTAAAGCACCAGGATCGAAAACAGTGTTTAGTTATTCAGGGTTTGCACGAGTCAACTGCAGTACGACCAGAAGACCGTGTCGCCGAAGACCTTGCTTCGTTTAATGGCCTCCTAAACCAGTTGCTCCCACCGGGCGTGGAAGTAAAAGTTATTAAAGCATTCCGGATCGGCAAAAAGTCTGAAGACAGCCTAGGAACGCCGCGACCGCGACCGCTGAAAATAATGCTAGAGAGCAAAGACCAAATCAAGGCGATCCTATCCAAAAAACTAACCTACGTCACTCGCATAAAGAGGTTTTTTTTCAACCGGACTACTCCCCTGCGGAAAGGCTGAAACGCCGGGAACTTGTCTTGGAACTACAATCAAGACTGAAGGCTGGCGAACACAATCTGGCTATTTTCAAGGGGAAGGTAGTTCAAAAGAATACGAATTTTCCATTGAACCAACCGATTGTTCTGAGGACAACGGCAGCCACCTCACTAACGCCAAAACCATCAGGGAACCAATTGCCCAAAGAGATGTCAGAACTGATTCCGTAACACCCAGCGTTCTCACTAAAGAAACCAGAGTTACCGAAAATCATCAAGAAACGGAAAAGACATATGACCTTGACGTTAGAGGAGACGCAGTTGGGCCCATAAAATTGACAAACGCAACAGGAAATTTGGTCGGCGCGAAATTGAAGTGCTTGTATACAAATGCACAAAGCCTTTTATTAAAAACTTGATGAGTTAAAAATTTGCCTTGCCGAAGTATCTCCGGATGTGATAGCAGTAACCGAAACCTGGCTGTCGGGCAGTATTCGAGATAGCGAAATAACATTGTCTGGATACCAAATATATCGGAGGGACAGAGAAAACCGACAGGTTGGTGGAATAATTGTGTATGTGAAAGACATGCTAATAGTGTCTGAAAAGACGAGCAATTTCGCGTGCAGCACGGAAGCCATATGGTTGAATATCAAGGCTCTTGGTTTCTCCATGTCTAGATGTCCTCATTGTCTATCGGCCACCTAGGATAGACCGAGTCGCGGACACCCACTTGTTGGAACAATTAGAAAAATTTCTCCAGTCGACCTAATGTCATGATTATGGGTGACTTCAAACGCACCAGGAATTAACTGGAGCACTGTTCAATCATCATGCCCGAAATCGACTTTTGATTATGTTTTTTTCTGCAAAAGACCTTGAAGGCACTCCTCACACAACATGTCCCTTTCCCCACCAGAACACGTGAAGGACAAAGGGCTAACTGTCTTGACCTGGTTTTCACGAAAACATCAGGCAGCATTGACGAGATTATTTCAATGCCTCCGCTCGGTCGTAGTGATCATGTGGTGCTTATGTGGGACTACTCCTTATTCTCCGTTGCGCCTGCTATAGAGGAAAAACGGCGTAACGTTTGGCGAGGAAACTTTCATCAGATGCGAGCAGATTTAAACAGACATCAACTGGACCTCAATGTTTTCGAGCACCGTGAACGAAGATTGGGAGTCCTTCCGAAATGTTCTTCTGCAACTTATTGACAACCACTGCCCACTAACGAGTGTCCATCACAGCAAGCGTCCTGGGTGGCTAGACAGCAACTTAAAAAGGGAAATAAACAGGAAGCACAAGTTGTGGAGAAAATATCGCGAGTCTAATCAAGTCGCCTATTTTAATAAGTATAAAACACAGAGAAACAAAATGAGAAGCCTTATTCTTAAAACGCGAAGAGAATTTGAGAAGACTTTGCTGCAAAAGGCAACACAGAATCCAAAGTTAGTCTACAGTTACCTCCGTAGATGTACAAGGAATAAACATCAAATACCACTGATTAAGACTGCCGTGGGTGTCGAAATTTCTGAAAACAGGGAAAAAGCCGAGTACTTTTCACAGTTCTACCGCTCAGTCTTCACTAACGAGGCAAGGTTCCTTCGTCCCTCAGTGGATAACCCGCCGACTGCAAGCATTAGCCACATACTATTCTCAGAATTTCTGATCCAAAAGGAATTAAAAGAACTAAAAGATTCGAAATCCCCAGGACCAGACGAGCTTCCACCCAAGCTTCTGAAAGAACTCGCCAATGAACTTTCCGCACCTCTGTCAGTGCTCTTTCAAAAGTCCTTTGACTCCGGAAACGTGTACAACCTCGTGAAGATCTGAAGTTATCCAGGACCTTCGATATCTCCGAACGGCTGAGTCGTTCCTGAATATCCTTCATACCGTTTATAGTATTTTTCAAAAGCGTTTTTGAACAAGTATAAACATTTTTGCTCATATTGCATTAAATACTCGCCATACTCCAAAGCCAGTCGGAAATTTTCGTTATACGCTCAAAGGAAAACAAACTTTTTCCCAGTGTTTTAACATTTATGGACTCAAAACAATTGTTTGCTAGCAACAGAACCAGTCACGGAACTTCCTTTAAAGGAAAGCCTGTTGAGCTGGCTTCGACATCCACGACTGGCACTCCATCAGTTTATACTTGTAACCAAAAACCAGCAAAGCGCGCAAAAAGCGTAATGGCAGCCAAATCCGTTGGCTACGAGGACGAATCTTGCGTTGATGTTCTTATATTCTACTAAGAGTTCAAAACTGGAAAATGAGCTTGCAGACTTAAGGAAGCTCTTGCAAGATGACATTACTCGACGAAATACGCTTAGCAATATTCCAGTTAAAAAAAGGCAGTGACTAAAGCACGAAAAGTATCAAAAACTACAACTGGTTACAGCTCACAATGTTTGGACGCGATTACCCTTAACGACCGGATAACTGGAGCACAGTCTCTGAATCCTACGGACGACGACCAGAGCAAACCACAAATCTCATCCTGCTATCTTGGGTGTTATAAAGAGCCCGTAGTTGAATCCGAAGAAACAAAACGAGTGGCAAGCTGCAATGGGGAAACACCACAACAGGAGGACAAAGTCACAATCAACTCTGATGGATTCATTGAAGCCTTCAGATGAGAGTTTGGTCAGAGGTAGACTTAATCCCAACGAGAGCTCTGTAAACCGTTCTCGTGCCCCTAAGGAGAACTCAGGAGGAAGCGAAAATTCCAAGTACCAGGATCGACAACAGTGTTTAGTTATTCAGGGTTTGCACGAGTCAACTGCAGTCCGACCAGAAGACCGTGTCACCGAAGACCTTGCTTCGTTTAATGGCCTCCTAAACCAGTTGCTCCCACCGGGCGTGGAAGTAAAAGTTATTAAAGCATTCCGGATCGGCAAAAAGTCTGAAGACAGCCTAGGAACGCCGCGACCGCGACCGCTGAAAATAATGCTAGAGAGCAAAGACCAAATCAAGGCGATCCTATCCAAAAACTAACCTACGTCACTCGCATAAAGAGGTTTTTTTTCAACCGGACTACTCCCCTGCGGAAAGGCTGAAACGCCGGGAACTTGTCTTGGAACTACAATCAAGACTGAAGGCTGGCGAACACAATCTGGCTATTTTCAAGGGGAAGGTAGTTCAAAAGAATACGAATTTTCCATTGAACCAACCGATTGTTCTGAGGACAACGGCAGCCACCTCACTAACGCCAAAACCATCAGGGAACCAATTGCCCAAAGAGATGTCAGAACTGATTCCGTAACGCCCAGCGTTCTCACTAAAGAAACCAGAGTTACCGAAAATCATCACGAAACGGAAAAGACATACGACCTTGACGTTAGAGGAGACGCAGTTGGGCCCATAAAATTGACAAACGCAACAGGAAAATTTGGTTGGCGCAAAATTGAAGTGCTTGTATACAAATGCGCAAAGCCTTTTTTTCAAAACTTGATGAGTTAAAAATTTGCCTTGCCGAAGTATCTCCGGATGTGATAGCAGTAACCGAAACCTGGCTGTCGGGCAGTATTCTAGATAGCGAAATAACATTGTCTGGGTACCAAATATATCGGAGGGACAGAGAAAACCGACAGGGTGGTGGAATAATTGTGTATGTGAAAGACGTGCTAATAGTGTCTGACAAGACGAGCAAGTTTGCGTGCAGCACTGAAGCCATATGGTTGAACATCAAGGCTCTTGGCTCTCCATGTCTAGATGTCCTCATTGTCTATCGGCCACCTAGGATAGACCGAGTCGCGGACACCCACTTGTTGGAACAATTAGAAAAGTTCTCCAGTAGACCTAATGTAATGATTATGGGTGACTTCAACGCACCAGGAATTAACTGGAGCACTGTTCAATCATCATGCCCGAAATCAACTTTTTGATTATGTTTTTCTGCAAAAGACCTTGAATGCACTCCTCACACAGCATGTCCCTTTCCCCACCAGAACACGTGAAGGACAAAGGGCTAACTGTCTTGACCTGGTTTTCACGAAAACATCAGGCAGCATTGACGAGATTATTTCAATGCCTCCGCTCGGTCGTAGTGATCACGTGGTGCTTATATGGGACTACTCCTTATTCTCCGTTGCCCCTGCTATAGAGGAAAAACGGCGTAACGTTTGGCGAGGAAACTTTCATCAGATGCGAGCAGATTTAACACACATCAACTGGACCTCAATATTTTCGAGCACCGTAAACGAAGATTGGGAGTCTTTCCGAAATGTTCTTCTGCAACTTATTGACAACCACTGCCCGCTAACGAGTGTCCATCACAGCAAGCGTCCTGGGTGGCTAGACAGCAACTTAAAAAGGGAAATAAACAGGAAGCACAAGTTGTGGAGAAAAATATCGCGAGTCTAATCAAGTCGCCTATTTTAATAAGTACAAAGCACAGAGAAACAAAAATGAGAAGCCTTATTCTTACAAACGCGAAGAGAATTTTGAGAAGACTTTGCTGCAAAAAGGCAACGCAGAATCCAAAGTTAGTCTACAGTTACCTCCGTAGATGTACAAGGAATAAAACATCAAATACCGCTGATTAAGACTGCCGTGGGCGTCGAAATTTCTGAAAACAGGGAAAAAGCCGAGTACTTTTCACAGTTCTACCGCTCAGTCTTCACAAACGAGGCCAGGTTCCTTCGTCCCTCAGTGGATAACCCGCCGACTGCAAGCATTAGCCACATACTATTCTCAGAATTTCTGATCCAAAAAGGAATTAAAAGAACTAAAAGAGTCGAAATCCCCAGGACCAGACGAGCTTCCACCCAAGCTTCTGAAAGAACTCGCCAATGAACTTTCCGCACCTTTGTCAGTGCTCTTTCAAAAGTCCTTTGACTCCGGAACACTTCCTTTCGATTGGAAGCTGGCACATATAACTCCCTTGTACAAAAGCGGTAGCCGGGCGTCAGTGACAAACTACAGGCCCATAAGCTTTAACATGCATCCTTGGCAAGATTATGGAAAGGATCATCAAGAGCGAATTGGTGAAATTCCTAGAGACTCATAATTTGTTATCAAGCTGTCAACACGGGTTCAGAAAAGGAAGATCATGCACAACGAATTTGCTGTATTCGATCCAGAGGTGGACCCAAGCACTTGAAGATAGACACGCGGTTCACATTGCCTTCATTGACTTTCAAAAGGCCTTCGATACTGTGCCGCACGAGAGACTGCTTTACAAGCTAGAAAGAATTGGAATCAGAGGTAACCTCCTCAAGTGGATCGAAAACTTCCTCGTGGGTCGGCGCCAGGTTGTGTGCATCGGCCAAGAGAGGTCAAGGTCTGCTGCGGTCGAGAGTGGGGTTCCTCAGGGTTCAGTACTAGGGCCAATACTGTTTTTAATATACGTGAACGATTGTGTCAGGAATCTCGACTGTGAAGCAGCAATGTTTGCCGACGACATTAAAATCTGGAATGTAATCCAGAGCCCCGCTGACGAAGATAAACTGCAGATCAACCTAACTCGGTTGGAGGAGTGGTTGAATCATTGGCTTTTGCGGTTCAACGTCGATAAGTGTACAATACTTCGCTTAGGCAACCCATCTGGATCTGCCGAAAGTAGAAGTTACTTTCTCAACGGTGAAGCCTTAAAAGACGTGGAAACCCAAAAGGACCTTGGTGTGCTGATGACCACCACCTTAAAACCATCGTCTCACTGCTCGAAAGTGTCGAAGAGCGCAATTTCGGTGTTGCATGCCATCAGAAGAGCCTTTTTGGATTTCGATGAAGATCTTTTCGCTAAGACTTTTGGAACATTCATTAGGCCGCATTTGGAATATGCTATGCACGCCTGGAAACCCTGGACAGTTCAAGATCAGAACTGCCTCGAAAGAGTACAGAGGAAAGCCACCAAAATGGTTAGAAGTCAAAGCTCCTTGCCATATCCCACCCGCCTAATGAATCTTAATCTGTTCCCTTTGAGTTATAGGCAAATGCGTGGTGATCTCCTGCAGACATTCCGCATTGTGAAGGGATTGGATTGTTGCCTGGAATTCTCGGACTTCTTTGAATTTGCCACCACGACCCATCTCCGAGGTCACCCATTGAAACTGCGTGTCCAGCAGGCGAGACTGGATGTGCGCAAGTTCTCCTTCTCTGTCAGAGTGGTTAAACCATGGAATGCCCTCCCTGAAGACGTTGTGATGTCACCGTCGCTGGAAAGCTTTAAAAGGAGCCTTGACAGTTTTATGTTCCGCAACGAGCCTGAGCGATGAGGAATTTATCTTAACCCTCGAGATTCGTGCACCACTTGTCATATTTTATGACCGCCTTTTGTACCTTTGCAACCCACACGGTTTCTCTGTATACCGTACTTAATTTTACGTTACAAATAGGGTACTCAAAGGCCCATGCCTATTTCCCTCAATAAATTGAATTGAATTGAATTGAATTGAATTGAACAATTCCTTTCGATTGGAAGCTGGCACATATAACTCCCTTGTACAAAAGCGGTAGCCGGGCGTCAGTGACAAACTACAGGCCCATAAGCTTGACATGCATCCTTGGCAAGATTATGGAAAGGATCATCAAGAGCGAATTGGTGAAATTCCTAGAGACTCATAATTTGTTATCAAGCTGTCAACCCGGGCTCAGAAAAGGAAGATCATGCACAACGAATTTGCTGTATTCGCTCCAGAGGTGGATCCAAGCACTTGAAGATAGACACGCGGTTCACATTGCCTTCATTGAAAATCAAAAGGCCTTCGATACTGTGCCGCACGAGAGACTGCTGTACAAGCTATAAAGAATTGGAATCAGAGGTAACCTCCTCAAGTGGATCGAAAAACTTCCTCGTGGGTCGGCGCCAGGTTGTGTGCATCGGCCAAGAGAGGTCAAGGTCTGCTGCGGTCGAGAGTGGGGTTCCTCAGGGTTCAGTACTAGGGCCAATACTGTTTTTAATATACGTGAACGATTGTGTCAGGAATCTCGACTGTGAAGCAGCAATGTTTGCCGATGACATTAAAATCTGGAATGTAATCCAGAGCCCTGCTGACGAAGATAAACTGCAGATCAACCTAACTCGGTTGGAGGAGTGGTTGAATCATTGGCTTTTGCGGTTCAACGTCGATAAGTGTACAATACTTCGCTTAGGCAACCCATCTGGATCTGCCGAAAGTAGAAGTTACTTTCTCAACGGTGAAGCCTTAAAAGACGTGGAAACCCAAAAGGACCTTGGTGTGCTGATGACCACCACCTTAAAACCATCGTCTCACTGCTCGAAAGTGGCGAAGAGGGCAATTTCGGTGTTGCATGCCATCAGACGAGCCTTTTTGGATTTCGATGAAGATCTCTTCGCTAAGACTTTTGGAACATTCATTAGGCCGCATTTGGAATATGCTATGCACGCCTGGAAACCCTGGACAGTTCAAGATCAGAACTGCCTCGAAAGAGTACAGAGGAAAGCCACCAAAATGGTTAGAAGTCAAAGCTCCTTGCCATATCCCACCCGCCTAATGAATCTTAATCTGTTCCCTTTGAGTTATAGGCAAATGCGTGGTGATCTCCTGCAGACATTCCGCATTGTGAAGGGATTGGATTGTTGCCTGGAATTCTCGGACTTCTTTGAATTTGCCACCACGACCCATCTCCGAGGTCACCCATTGAAACTGCGTGTCCAGCAGGCGAGACTGGATGTGCGCAAGTTCTCCTTCTCTGTCAGAGTGGTTAAACCATGGAATGCCCTCCCTGAAGACGTTGTGATGTCACCGTCGCTGGAAAGCTTTAAAAGGAGCCTTGACAGTTTTATGTTCCGCAACGAGCCTGAGCGATGAGGAATTTATCTTAACCCTCGAGATTCGTGCACCACTTGTCATATTTTATGACCGCCTTTTGTACCTTTGCAACCCACACGGTTTCTCTGTATACCGCACTTAATTTTACGTTACAAATAGGGTACTCAAAGGCCCATGCCTATTTCCCTCAATAAATTGAATTGAATTGAATTGAATCCGAGAATCGCCTTTTGCCGGGGCGACAGGATAATGGATGCGAAGCAGTAATTACCAGAGAATGACGTATTATCTAGATCAAATGGGAAGTGCTTAAATGAAGCTTTAATATAGAGAAGAAAACCACCACCACACTTTTAATTGCGGTCTTGACGGTAGAGATCATACTGGTCTATGACAAGCAAAGAGTCAGAAATTAAGGGATGGGTCCAAGATTCAGTTTAACATTAAACATCAGGCATTCACTCGAAAGCAATGGCTCTCAGTTGGGCCATCTTATTTATAAAAGATCAAGCATTAAGTAATATGACATCTAGCATAGTTCGAGTATCCAAACTAGGGTTATCGTTACTTATAAAAAAGGAAGACTTGGTGGTGGGGAAGTAAACTGTAGACAGGAAGGTGTGAACGTTAAGTAAAATTGCTGCTGTCTACAATTAGCTAAGCTGTTACTGCTAACTAAATTAGGATTATTGTAGAGAAACGGATTTGGGTGGTATCCATTGAGAGGAAGGTTATTTTCTGCGTTAGCGAAAATAGGAGGCCTATAAATAGGATTTGAGGAATATTGGAATAATATGGGGGGAGAATAAGATTTGAAAAGGGAACAAATTGTTTTGGAAAACTGTTACCGTAAGGATTAGTGTTAAATAATGGGGGAGCCTGAGAAGTTGATTGGTTGGTATAATTGCTAAGGAAAGTTTGGGTATTTATGGTAGATGCTGGAGGGTTATGAGGTTTCCCAAGTTTAATAACGTTTTTCTTTTTGGAACTTTTTGGAACGCAAGAAACTGGTTTGACAGTCGACATCAAAAAGATCTTTCGATTGGGGACTCTCCTTACAAATGAAACGCATGAGGTTCGACCAAGATCATTAAAAGTCGTCTTGGGGAGCAAACAGCAGGTAGATCTATTGCTCTCTCGAAAGTCCCGACTACGAAAGAATCATCGTGGAGTTTTTTCCAGCCGGATTAATCTCCCACCGATCGGATGAAAATGAGGACACTGGTAGCAGGATTGAAAAGACGTCAATACGAGGGGGAACAAAACTTGAAAATTGTAGACAACAAAATAGTCAAAACGGTGCGCTCCTTTTTATGGGAACATCCGGTAAAATTAACGGTAACCACGCCGGTCAAAAGCCCTACCAAATGCCTATAGATTTGAACCCAGACTGGAGACTGGATATATCTTGTGAAATATCCCACAAAAATCGCCATGTGGAAGAAAGAACTAAAAATCTTCAGAAATCGAGGAAAGAAAACAAGATTAAAATGATGTACACAAATGTGCAGAGTCTATTGAACAAAATGGATGAAATTAAACTGGTCGTGGACCATTTACAGCCTGACTTCATAGCTCTAACTGAAACAGGGTTAAATGAACAAATCGCAGACACAGAAGTCAGAATAGACGGTTTTCAGCTTATACGCATGGATAAAAACGGACGTAGGGGCGGTGGAATCGCAATGTTCATACGAGAAGGCATTGACTTTATTCCGGATGGGCCCTCGCCAAATAGGATCTCGTCCTGTGAAATACTTTGTTGTAAACTGAAAGTCCCAAACCAACCAGACCTCCATATTGCGTGGTAAATTGACCCCCAGGACAGCGAACGGACACGGACGAAGCACTCATCACAGAGGTGAAGCAAATCTGCCGTAGCAAACACTTATTAATACTTGGAGATTTCAACGCTCCCGATATCGATTGGGTTTCAATGTACTGCTTGCGATCGGAAAATTTATTCAAACAGAAATTACTTCAGTTGTTAAATGACGAGTTTCTTACCCAACATGTCACAATGAAGACGCGGTTCCGAAATGGGCAGCATTCAAGCTGTTTGGATCTAGTCACAAGTAGAGATAACAATTGCATCCTTGAATTAAGTTATTACGTGCCGCTTGGACGAAGTGATCATTGTGTTCTTGCTTGAGAGTACAGTCATTTTTCTGAACATAAACGTCGTGCAGTTGGGGAGAGAAAGGTACAGAAAGGGGATTATCCCAAAATGAAAGAATTACTGAATGGCATAGACTGGAGCCCTGCACATGTACCTGACCCAAATGCTGCCTGGTTCTTCATTAGTAAATTGATACAGCAGTTGGTAGAGAAATTCTGCCCACTTAAAAGTCGATCGTGCGTCTCCGACCCGAGTGGGTGACATCGGAAATAAAAAGGAATCTCAAGAAGAAAAGACGACTGTGGAGAACATATGCCAGATATCAACAACCCGAACATTTTTCTGCTTTTAAGAAACAGCGAAATCGGTGTCGGAATCTTGTGAGAAAAGAAAGATCAGCCTTTGAGTGAGAAATAGTCAAAGACATAACAAGAAATTTGAAAAGGTTTTATGCTTACGTTAATAAGGCAAAACGAAATCGCGACTGCATTTCTTGTCTTAAAGACAATCAGGGAAACAGGTTTACCGATAAATCTGATAAGACCAGCCTCTTATCCAATTTCTTTATGTCCGTGTATACCGAGGAACCACCCTTTGACGAGGACGAATACTACAGTACTGCCACATCTTCAAACAAAATAAGCACGGTGTCGTTCCCAATGGACACAGTTAGAAAAACTCTGAAACAGCTACAGCCCACTAAATCACCTGGTCCAGATGGTATTTCCGCAAATGTTCTCAATGAACTCACAGTCCAGCTGGCCTCTCCGCTCTCCAAGATATTTGAAAGTTCGATGGAAGCGGGGGCTCTGCCTACCGAGTGGAAGATGGCCAACATAACCCCCATCTATAAAGTAGGAGAGAGGACATCACCAAACAGTTTACGAACGGTCAGCCTCACAAGTATCTGTTGCAAAATGATGGAGCAGATAATCAAAACGGAAATGATGAGGCATCTTGAAGAGAATAACTTGCTAAGTTCATATCAACATGGATTTCGAAGTGGTTGATCCTGCCTCACAAACCTGCTCACATCCTTGAAAAGTTGGACAAAATCATTAGAAATGGGTTTGTCAGTCGATGCAGTCTACATTGACTTTAGCAAAGCCTTTGAAAGGATCCCACACAAACGTCTGATCATTAAGCTCCGTCAAATTTATTTTTAATATTTAGAATTTAGAATTAACATTTGGTTAGCACCGGCAAGGCACTGTCTAAGCAAAACATTAGTAATGAAATAAAGTTATGACAATGTGTGCAGATAAAATGTACAAATACATAACTTGTCCTGCTATGTCAACAGTTAGCAATGTTTTAAAATAAATGGTAAACTAGAAAAAATAGGCAGTGCAAAAAACTCCTACCATAAAAATGGAGGCAATGTTCAATAAGCCTTTATTTTTTAATAGAAGGAAGGAGAAAAAAACTGCTTAGGAAAAAATGGTCAAGTGGGAGAGTAGGGTAATGCGGTAGTAGCATTTCAGAATGAGATAATGAAACGTCGAGGTGATTCGTTCTTGATCACTTAGGCGTATGAAACAAAATCTCACGAAAATGCGTCAATGAACTTAAGTCCTCAGCATCTTAGGATCCAGAATTGAATTCTGATGATGGTTATTATCCAAAGAAACGGCAGCATTTTAGACTGTGGACCACCGAATGTGTACGCCCGAATGACGTCCTCGTTTGGAGGACTGGTGATATAAGGAGACATCATAGTTCATGTGCGACTCGAGGTGGCGAAAATATAGTTTCAAGGGAGTCACTTAAATTCCCGATGGTCCTTTCTCCGAGTCATGGGGAAAGCTACTGGGAAAAGATGAGGAAAATAAAAGGTTAATAGAATCAGTGTTAAGATAAATGTGCAGTCTTCGCTTGAATGCAGATAGACTAGTAAACGACCTTATTTCAATTGGCAAGTTATTCCAAAGAAAACTATACCTAGAAGCAAAGAAAAGAGAGCGTTTACACGTGGAGGATGCAGGATGAGGTTTAATTAGTGCAGAATTTCTTAGGTTATAAGGAAGACTAACGGGGGTAATGACAGAAAGCTTGGGGAGAGTTGAACTATTATTTAGTCGGAAAGGAGACAAAAGCCTGCTTTAAGTCTCCTGACCCAAAGAAATTTAAGATTTATTAGCTGGCATCTTGTTAAGTAGGAATTAGTTGAAAGAGTCGGAAATAGGAGTTTTTTGTGAAATGTCTTTGGACATTTTCAAATTTTGAACGGCTAGATTCGTTCATTAAACCGAAGAAAGGACAGCAAAATTCAAGAATGGGAAGTACAAACATACGATAGTCTTAATTTGATTTCAGAAAGGTAGAAATTATAAGAAATAAAGCCGCAAATCAGCGCAGCTTTGGCGGTTATTCTATCGGCATGAGGCGAAAGATCTAATTTATTGCGTGTAACCGGCAACCTACTCAAATGGTTGGCCGACTTTCTCACAGACAGGCGCCAGCGTACTTGTATTGGAGACGCCAAGTCTCGTTTGGAAACCGTTTACAGTGGAGTTACACAGGGCAGCGTTCTGGGTCCCATTTTGTTTCTGATATACGTAAACGACTGCCTGGATTGTCTGACATGCGAGAAGGTAATGTTCGCTGACGATCTGAAGTTATGGAACTCGATTGAAAAACTGGAGGATGTGCGGAAATTACAACAAAACTTAGATCGCTTGCAAACATGGTGTGATGAGTGGCTGCTGAACCTTAATCTTAACAAATGCCAAATAATCCGATTGCGGTCCAGTTCCAGAAGGATTATTAGGTTTGAATACCAGTGCTTCATCAGTGGTCACCATTTCCAGGAGGAAAATATTCTTGGACCCTCGATCTTTGCTGCTTTCTGAAACTCACGCCGGCTGTGTGCTCCCTGCATCTGCTCTCAATCGCGGAAGGGACTCAAACCAAAGGCTGAGTCCTTATATTTTCATATTCTTATTGTTGGAAACTCAGCTGACTCTCTGTTAATTTTGTGGCAATTATAACATGCAAAACTCAAGTTCCATAAGTTTATTGTCACAAAAAAATTGGTCCACGACCAAGCTGCTTGGGACCGTCTATCGGCGCCTCTACTCACTCGGCCATATTGACAGGGGATCTTGTCAAGCAAGTTAATGTACAAGCAGAAAACAATTTTAACTATCGTTATTCTGCTATTTGTTTACCTCCCGCTAAACGGGGTAAAAAGTTCAGTAAGCTTAACTAATGTAGCTTACGAAGACGAAACATGTATGGGGTGTTTCAGCCTCCAGCATAAATCCTCAGGGATGGAGCAGGAAATAAGGAATCTAAGACAAGAAATAAATAACTTAAAAAATCTTTATCTTGCCCAACTGCTAAAAAAAGCTCCTGTTCGTAATAAACCTACCACAAAGCAAAATTCGTATTCACATATAGCTTCTTCAAGCTTACACAAAAGTCGCATTAAACATATCGCGATTGCTGGACCCGGTAAACCAGAGGAATTTTCGCTAATTCCGAAGGGAGCCCCATCTAGTCCTTGCGCCACTCCACCGGTACTTAGTTCGGGTAGCATCAGCACTAATCTGGCTTTACCGCCCATCGCTACATCACTGGTAGACGTTGCACCAACATGCGATGTTGAAGAGGTTGGCGAGTTTGTAAAGCCAAAGAAGAAAAGGTCTAAGAAGAACAAGTCATGCAGAGACTTTTCTCCAGCCTGCCCAACATCCGGCTCATCTGGACCTATCAGGCAAAGTAAGCTGGTTACCAGTACTCACTCAGCTGAAAGATCTGAGTTTCAAACGGGCCCTCGATTGAGTCGAAAACAGAATGTAGTCATTAAAGGTGTCCCGGAGTCAGCTTCAATTATTCCAAAGGAGCGAGTTAAACATGACTTGGAACTCCTTAAATTGTATGCATAAACGCTGCTGACGGACGGCGGTCCATTCATATTCTCAAGGCATATAGAATAGGGAAGGCTCTGTCTACACCCGATTCAAATCCTCGACCAAGACCTCTTAAAATCATCTTGGAAAACGAAGCGCAGGCACAGCTCCTGCTACAGAGAAAATCAACCCTGCGGGGTCCGCATTCTGAAGTGTTTTTTTCAACCGGAATATGGGTTGAAAGAGCGAATGAAAAATGCGACAGCTAATAATAGAACTGAAAACACGAAAGACCAATGGCGAGGCAAATCTCAAAATAAGGGATGGACAGATAGTTCAAGTGAAAAGAGCATTTCTCTGGCCGAAGGCAGTCACCCTGACAGCCTATCTGTCCCGTTTCAGAAACCAAAAACGTGCCCGCTTAAACTAATCGTCCTCAATGCCAGATCTCTGCTTAATAAGATGCCTTTGCTCCAGACTCTGGTTTTCATCCACCGCCCCGACATTGTAATAGTTACAGAGACATGGGTAACACCCTGCGTATCCGACTCCGAACTCTCTATTCTAGGCTACGCTTACATTCGGAATGATCGACACGAGGGCCGTGGCGGAGGAAGCTGTATCTATGTTAGGCAACCACTTACATTTTTTCCATTGGACTATCGCCAATTTACCGCGGTAGAGGAGAGCTGTTGGCTCCGAGTAGATCTAAAAGATAACTACTCTTTACTCGTTGGTAGTGTCTATCGCCCACCCAATGCCAGCGAGGATTGCGATCTTTGTCTCTCGCTGGCATTTCACGCTGCAGCTGAATTAAATCTGAAGTACTGCTTGATTGCAGGTGACTTCAATCTTCCTGAAGTTCACTGGTTTCCAACTTCCGGTCCTGCAAAGTTCGAAGACCTACTTGAGGCCATAGATATAGGCATGAGGGAACAGGTAGTTGATTTTCCCACCCGAGGATCAAACATACTTGATCTTATTTTTTGTAGAGGTTGTCAGCCATCGTCAGTGTCACCTTTAGATCCACTTGGGAATTCTGATCATACTATAGTTCTTTCTACACTAGAACTAGAGGCTTCTGAAACGTTTTCCAAAAAATATAGCTTTTTCCGTGATTTCAGATCAGCAAATATGAGGGAATTGCTAACACACCTAAATTCCCACGACTGGACTAACTTCTTTGTATGTTCGGATGTGAA
This sequence comes from Schistocephalus solidus, assembly GCA_017591395.1. Classification (NCBI taxonomy): domain Eukaryota; kingdom Metazoa; phylum Platyhelminthes; class Cestoda; order Diphyllobothriidea; family Diphyllobothriidae; genus Schistocephalus; species Schistocephalus solidus. The sequence continues at coordinate 68,863 of WEDG01004378.1, forward strand.
TGTTTGTACTGATACTTTTTACAAAGTTCTAGGTCCACTCATCTCTCGTTTTATTCCCCGTAAGAAAATAATTAATGTCAAGGATGAAGTCTACCTCCCTTTATCATTCCGCCGTAGACTGCGTAGACTCTCCCGTCGTTTTCATCTACAAAACGACACCTCCGTCCTGCCCTTGATCCAGCAAATCATTGAAGAGGCTAAGAGGCTGTCTGACGAAAAACGACAAGCCGATGAGGTTACCTTTGCCGAAAACCCTTCGTTAAATGTTGCGAAGCTCTTTTCACGCACAGTTAAAGCGCAGAGAAAAACGCAGCACCCCGTACTTCGAGACGCCTTAGGAAACCCAATAGCTGACGCTAAGTTGACAGCTGATAGCTTCAATGCTTTCTTGTCTAGAACGTTTAGTGAACATACTGTCGCTCCCTTTCCTAACATCCGGGTTTGGACAGGTAACGTCCTCGAATCCATAACTTTTACCCTCTGGGACGTGACCGAAGCCATTCGGCGTTTTCGTCAATCATACAGTCCTGGACCAGATGGCGTCCCGGTCAGCGTTTTAAAGGCGGATGCAAACGATATTTTTCCGTCCCTTCTGTATAAGATATTTAATCTTGCTCTTGAAAGTGAAACTTTCCCTATTTTATGGAAGGAATCGCACATACTGCCTATTCCGAAACACGGCCGACCTACGTCATTTGACGACTTTAGGCCAATAAATACACTACCAGCAGTCTCGAAGATCTTCGAGACCTTGATCAAAGACAAGATGATGTGTCACCTAAGAGAAAATTACCTACTTAATGCGGCTCAGCATGGTTTTCTCGAAAAAAAGGTCTTGTGACACTTGCCAGCTCTCTTTCTTCGATCATGTGCTACAATCTAGAGACAGCGGTTTTGCAATTTACACCGTTTACTTCGATTTCACTAAGGCTTTTGATAGTGTTGACCATGATCTCCTACTGATGAAACTTGCCTCCTTCGGCATAGGTAACAAGCTTCTGAACTTAACATTTTCCTATTTAAATGCTCGCGCACAACGGGTTAAAATTTCTGATGTTATCTCCAACCCCACGCATGTGAGGAGCGGAGTTATTCAGGGCAGCGTGCTCGGCCCGCTTCTATTTTGCCTCTTTGTCAAAGATGTTCCTGATTGTTTTCAGTATGGTAGACCCTTTCTGTACGCTGACGATTTAAAAGTTGCCTATCGATATAAACCGGTTGATCGCAACATCGTGCTTGAGCTCTTAAAAACGGATCTTCAGGCCTTCGCTCAGTGGTGTCGCACATGGTGCCTCTCACTTTCGTGGCAAAAGTGCTCCGTTATGGTTATTGGCGACAACCATCAGCCCCACCTAAGCATAGACGGTCACGATCTAAACGTGCCCGGAGTTATAAAGGATCTGGGCATATCATACTCTAGTAGTCTTAATCTGTCAGAGCACTGCGCCCTGATTGTCTCGAAAGCACGCCAAACTACTGGGTTTATTCTCAGAAATTTTAAAACCGTCAAAATTAGAATCAGCCTCTATAAAATGTATGTCAGGCCTAGTCTGGAATACTGCTCGTTTCTATTTAGCCTTCTGCACGCTAGTGAACGAAAGAAGATAGAATCAGTCCAGCACTTCTTTACAAAAAGCGTTTTCTATTCAGATCACCGAAACCTGTCCTACCAACAACGCTGTGAGCTTACAAGCCTTGACCCGCTATGGCTTCGCAGATTACAGAAGGGACTATTTTTACTGTTTAAACTACTAAACAGTCGTACATTTAACCCACTTACATCTCTGAGGCACCTCGACCACTCTCGGCGCACCAGTCATCGAGATGTATTTTTATTTCTTCCTTTGGCACGCACAGTTAGATACCGACAGTTTTTTTCGGTAAACGCTATAGCAATCTGGAATAAGCTACCTAGAAGTATCAAAATTCAGCAAAGCTCTCCCTTGTTTACGCGAACTGTCACTATTTTTCTACATTCAGGACACCTTCCAAAACTTTTGGGTGCTGACTCTGTTGAAGCTCTCTTCGGTTCTGATGGCGTTCACGGACTCTGAATCCTGTGCCGGTCTTCATGCTGAGGGGAAAATTACTGGCTCTGCAGACCTCAATCGGCTTATTTCTCAGTCGACAGCGAACAGCCGCTCGCCGACATACCTGCTGGTGCAGAATACCGGATCCGTAACACTGAATGGAGAGGTTCTTCACCGGGCACCTGTTAACGCTCAATAAGCTGCAGTTTTTTCTCCTGAAAACACATGAAACAACGATCAGGAGTTTTTTTCACTGTCAGCTTGACCCTCTACTGTATATTTTTTTGACCTTGCCTGTTAAACTGGCAATAAATAAATAAAATAAAATAAAGGACTTGGGTATATGGATAACACCAACCCTCAAACCATCGTCGCACTGTCAGAATATCGCAAAGAAAGCTAGGTGTATCTAAGGTACAATCAGGAGGTCCTTCGTTAGTTTTGACGGAGAGCTTTTTTGGCGCCTGTTTGGAACATTTATCCGGCTGGTGTTGGAATATTGCGTTCAGGCGTGGCGCCCTTGGACGAAACATGACTACGCTCTGCTGAAGAAAGTTCAACGGAGGGCAACGAAACTAGTCAGCGGATTGGAATGCCTACCCTATGAGGGCCGCCTAGAAAGACTTCAAATTTTTCCTCTCTCTTATATGCAATACAGAAATGATATGATCTTAGTCTTCAAACTGGTCAGAGGAGTTGATTGTGCTCTTCAGATGGCCGATTGTTTTTACTTGGCAAACATGACTAGTCTCCGAGGTCACCAATACAAACTGAAAAGAAAACACGCCAAACTTGAAGTGCGGGCCACCTTCATTTCCCAACGGGTGGTTGAAGAATGGAAAAAACTGCCAACTTAGGTTGTTCAGGCTGAAAGCGTTGAAGTGTTTAAAAGAAGACTTTATTAATTTTTACTTGATTGAAATATATTTAGACAACAGCAATGATCGATATACTAAAACGACTATCTTCATGTAACATTTCCTTATTTTGCTAGCGTCTATCTGTAAATAGGGTCTTCAAAAGCTCTGCCTATCTCCCCTATATATACTGAATTATATACTGCATTTAACCATGCTTCAGTTAGATCTATGAAGTCAGGTTGTAAATGGTCCACGACCAGTTTGATTTCATCCATTGTGTTCAATGGTCTCTGCACATTTGTGTACATTATTTTAATCTTGTTTTTTCCCTCGATTTCTGAAGATTTTTGGTTCTTTCTTCCACATGGAGATTATTGCTGGTTATTTCACAAGATATATCTAAGTCCTGTCTGGGTCCAAATCTATAGGCATGTGGTAGGGCTTTTGACCGGCGTAGTTGCCGTCAATTTCACCCGGATTTCCCATAAAAACGAGCGCACCGTTTTGACGGTAATGTTGTCTACCATTTTTAGGTTTTGTTCCCCCTCGTATTGACGTCAACACGCTTTCTTACCTTAAAAGTCATGTCAGTCCTGCCATCTCACCTTCCTTGAATTCGTTTCAAGTAACAGAGATGATGGAAACACGGTAGCTACGATATACTTTGACCTAAAAAAGCGTTCGATAATGTCCCCCATCAAATGCTTCTAGTGAAGCTAATAAGTCATGGGATTGGGTCTCCTCTTCTCGACTTTCTAAAATCTTACCTTCAAAACCAATATCAGGTAGTACAAATTCGAAACGCGGTCTTAGAACCAACTTATATTAGTAGTGGAGTACTTCAGGGGACTATCCTAGGTCCCCTCCTATTTCTTATATACATTCACGACTTATTCTCGATATCAACGTCAGCTAAAACATTTTTATATGCGGACGACTTAAAACTTGCATATGCATATAACAAGCATACAGTAGCCAGTATGCATAGAACGATTGCAAATGATCTTAAAAAACTAAGCGAATGGAGTACTCTATGGCAAATGCCTTTCTCTCCAAGTAAATGTCATCTCCTGATTTTTGGTCCACAAAAACTTCCTCCCTTAATTTTCAACAATCAGGAAATAACTGAGACAACATCAATAAAAGACTTAGGTCTTAGATATACAAATACTCTTGATTTAACTCCCCACCTTTAACCAATATCACCCAAAGCCACTTGACTACGCGGATTTATTTGTAAAAATTTATCCTCACCTGCCCTTGAGACACGACTTTATAAAATGTACGTTTTACCTCTACTGGATTGCTGCTCAATTTTTTTGGCATAATGCCATCAGATGGCCGAAAGAAACTAGAAGCCATTCAAAGATGCTTTACCAGATCCTTATCCACATGTGATGCCTTTCAAGGCTCATACATGGAACTATACAATAGATATGGTCTTCAACCCGTCTGGATCAGATGACTCAAAAATGGGTTAACTTTTATATTCAAAATCACACGCGACCAAGATATTCTCAGAATGAATATACTTACAAATCAAAACGGCCCCCGAGAAACTAGAAATTATGAAAAAATCAGAAAAATTCCTTAATTCAAAAAGGCCCAACGATCCAAATTCTATTCCATAAGATACGCGACAATATGGAATGCCCGGCCAAGTTCTACTAGAAATAGTCAAACCCTACTAGAAATTAAAATAAAAATCTAACAATATCTGTTAAATAATACCAAACATCTATTTTTGAATAAGATAGGACATATTTTAACTCAGTTCTTTAACATAGAATTCGGGCCGAAAGGGCTCTGATAACGTCAACTTCGACGCAGCGGTTACTATCGGCGATAGCTACTTTAATTCTGAGTCCTCCCGATGAGCTGCCATATCTGCACCTAGAAGTCAAGCTGCAAATCCAAAAGTGCGCTTCCGATGACGGTGATAGCCATTTCACTAGAACTGGATACTCAGGCCAGAAGCTCCCAAGAGTAGTTATCTCACGTCCTTTCATGAACCTCCTACGACAACCTGCAAGGCACACAGGGATGAAGAATTTAATCATCTGGTTATGTGGTGCACCTTCTGGTTATGAGCATGTTATAGCTGGTGGTTAATGACCTACAAGACTCATAAATACCTATCCTCTGGCTATGCGCGAGGGCTCTCAATTTAATGATTTATATACCCATTATCTAAAAAGCTGTTTTTTTCTATTGTTAAAACGTATTAAAAATTTATGACAATTATACATTTTCAAATGTTTTTGGATAGCGTCTTTACATAAAATGTAAACAAGTTTCTTTAAAACTAATTTGCAAAATTTATTATTTTTCAGTTCTGTCTGTAAGAAGTATATTTTTTCCGTTTTAAACATAATTTATGCTCTACGTAATTCAAATGTGCAAGGAGCCGCAAGCCCAGGTTTTGATATAGCTTTATGAAACGAATGGTACTCACTGTTTCATACAGCTTGATCAAACAGAATCAACACTATGTTAAAAAATACAAATATGAAGACTGTAGGACTGCACTGAAAGTTTCTTACCGTTGAACTCTTCTTGCTCCTAATCTATTTTTACCTTTTTTAGCAATCAGTCAACTAAGTCTAATTAGTCGACAGACCCCACACCGACATCGACTGCGCTCGCATCTGATTGGAATTACCTTTCCCTTCAAATCGACCGCCAACGTTTATACCTCAGGTCAAATGAATACTCTCGAACGTCAATTAGAGTCTAGTCTTGACTCTAACCATTCTTACCCTGATACATTCATCCCCATTCTGTATACCTGTTTTTAACTTCACATTTTGCTATTTCTAAACCTTGGAAAACAGGTTTTTTGCTTTTAACAAACTCGTCATTTCGAACACTGCTATTTAAGCAAACAATCAAACCAAAGCTAAAGTGGTTAATGAAAAGAGGAGTTTGTTTTAGGTTTTTCCTGTGTTCTAATGGTTTGACGGCGCCAGGCAGTGCCAAATCAATAAACCTATTTATTTATTTATTTTCAATTATGCCTCTAGTGTCCTTATTTTCATCCGATCGGTGGGAGAGTAATCCGACTGAAAAAACATCCCCGATGATTCTTTCGTAGTCGGGACTTTAGATAGAGCAATAAATCTACCTGCTGTTTGCTCCCTAAGACGACTTTTAAACGGTCTTGGTCGAACCTCATGCATTTCATTTCTAACGAGAGGCCCCAATCGAAAAATCTATTTGATTTTGACTATCACACCAGCTTCTTGCGTATAATTCAATAACTTTTGAAATGTCAGCATATCCTGTTTTACCCCCTCTTTTGGCGTTTCCCCAGTAGCCTCTGAGACTCCCTGCACTACCAGACAAAAGGATCTGTCAGGGGAAAAACTCGTTTTTGCCTCCTGCTTTCTTTCAGCTCATTTGCATCGTGTTTCGGCGAGTTAGTTTTATTATTTATTTATTTATTGCCAATTTACAGGCAAGGTCAAAAAGGGATATATACAGTAGGGGGGTCCAGCTGACAGTGAAAAAAACTCCTGATCGTTCTTTTAAAGTATTTTCAGGAGAAAAAAACTGCAGCTTGTTGAACAGATTAAAGTTTAGGACAGGGAAGTGTTGACACAGGTGCACAGTGTAGTACTTCTCCTTTCGGTGTTGTGGATCTGGTCTTCTGTACTAGCAGCAAGTATGCCGGCGAGCGGCTGCTAGCTGTAGACTGAGGAATAACCTGATTACGGACTGCAGAGCCAGCAATATTGCCTTCAGCATGAAGTCCGGCATAGGATTCAGAGTCCGTGGACGCCATCAGAACGGAAAAGAGCTTCCAGAGAATCAGCACCCAAAATTCGCGGAAGGTATCCTGAATGTAGAAAACTAGAGACAGCTCTCGTAAACAAAGGATAGTTTTGCTGAATTTTAATACTTCTGGGTAGTTTATTCCAGATTGCTATAGCGTTTACCGAAAAAAATGACGGTATTTAACGGTGCGTGCCAAAGGACGAAATAAGAATACATCTCTATGATTGGTGCGCCGACAGTGGTCGAGCTGCCTCAGGGATGTAAGGGGGTTAAAGGTAAAACCGTTTAAAAGCTTGAACAGTAAAAATAGTCCCTTCTGTAATCTACGTTGCCACAACGGGTCGAGGCTTGTAAGCTCACAGCGTTGTTGGTAGGACAGGTTTCTGTGCTCTGAAGTAATAACTCTTTTAGTAAAGAAGTGCTGGACTGATTCTATCTTCCTCCGTTCACTCGCGTGCAGAAGGCTAAATAAAAACGAGCAGTATTCCAGACTAGGTCTGACATACATTTTATAAAGGCTGGTCCTAATATTGAGGGTTTTAAAATTTCTGAGAATAAACCCAGTGGTTTGGCGTGCTTTAGAGACAATCAGGGCGCAGTGCTCTGACAGATTAAGACTACTAGAATATGATATGCCCAGATCCGTTATAAACCCGGGCACATTTAAGTCATGACCGTCTATGCTTAGATGAGGCTGATGGTTGTCACAACTAACCATAATGGAGCATTTGTGCCAAGAGAGCGAAAGGCGCCATGTGCGACACCACTGAGCGAAGGCTTGAAGATCCTTTTTTAAGAACTCAAGCACAATGCGGCGATCGACCGGTTTATAACGATAGGCAACTTTTAAATCATCAGCGTACATAAAGGGCCTACCATACTGAAAACAATCAGGAACATCGTTCACAAAAAGGCAAAATAGAAGCGGGCCGAGTACACTACCCTGAATAACGCCACTCCTCACGTGCGTGGGGTTGGAGATAACATCGGAAATTTTTACCCGTTGTGCGCGATCTTTCAAATAGGAGGATATTAAGTTCAGAAGCTTGTTACCTATGCCGACGGAGGTAAGTTTCAGCAGGAGGAGATCGTGGTCAACACGATCAAAAGCCTTCGTGAAGTCGAAGTAACCGGTGTAAATTGCAAAACCACTATCTCTAGATTGTAGCACATGATCAAAGTAAGAGAGCTGGCAGGTGTCACAAGATCTTTTTTCGAGAAACCCATGCTGAGCCGCATTAAGTAGGTTATTCTCTGTTAGGTGACGAATCAACTTGTCTTTAATCAAGGTCTCTAATATCTTCGAGGCTGCTGGCAGTGTATTTATTGGCCTAAAGTCGACAAATGACGTAGTTCGGCCGTGTTTGGGTATAGGCAGTATGTGCGATTCCTTCCATAAAATAGGGAAGGTTTCACTTTCAAGAGCAAGATTGAATATCTTATACAGAAGTGACGGAAATATATCATTTGCATCCGCCTTTAGAACGCTGACCGGGACGCCATCTGGTCCAGGACTGTAAGATTGGCGAGAACGCCGAATGGCTACGGTTACGTCCCAGAGGGTAAAAGTTATGTTTTCGAGGACGTTACCGGTCCAAACCCGGACGTTTGGAAAGGGAGCGACCGAATGTTCACGGAAAGTTCTAGACAAGAAAGCATTGAAGCTATCAGCCGTCAACTTAGCGTCAGCTATAGGGTTTCCAAAAGCATCTCGAAGTACAGGGTACTGAGTTTTTTCTCTGCGATTTTACAGTCCGCGAGAAAGAGTTTTGCAACATTGTACGAAGGGTTTTTCGGCAAAGTTAACCTCTTCAGCTAGTCGCGTTTTCTTCGGAGAGCCTCTTAGCCTGTTCAAAGATTTGCTGGATCAATGGCAGGACGGAAGTGTCATTTAGTCGATGAAAACGACGCGAGAGTCTACGCAATCTACGGCGGAAAGGTAAAGGGAGGTAGACTTCATCCTTGACATTAATTATTTTTCTTACGAGGAACAAAAACGAGAAATGAGTGGACCTAGAACTTGGTAGAATGTATCAGTACAAACATTCACATCCAAACATAGAAAGAAGTAAGTCCAGTCGTGGAAATTAAGATGTGTTAGTAATTCCCCCATATTTGCTGATCGGAAATCATGGAAAAAGCTATATTTTTTAAAAAACGTTTCATCAGCCTCGATTTCTAGTGAAAAAACAACTATAGCATGGTCTGAACTCCCACGTGGGTCTAACGGTGAAACTGACAGTGGCTGACAACCTCTGCAGAAGATAAGATCAAGTATGTTTGATCCTCGGGTGGGAAAAATCAACTACCTGATCCCACATGCCAGTATCTATGGCCTCAAGCAAGTTTTTCGAACTTTGCAGGACCGGAAGGTGAAACCAATGAACTTCAGGGAGATTGAAGTCACCTGCAATCAAGCAGTACTTCATATTTAGGTCAACTGTGGCATGAAATGCCTGTGAGAGACGGAGATCGTAATCCCCGCTTGCGTTTTGGGGGGCGATAGACACAACCGACGAGTAAAGAGTAGTTATCTTTAAGAACTACTCCGGAGCCAACAACTTTCTTCTACCGCGGTAAATTGTCGATAATCCAACGGCAGAAAGGTAAGTGGCTGCTTAATATAGATGCAGCTTCCTCCGCCACGGCCCTCGTGTCGATCGTTACGAATATAGTCGTACCCTTGAATATTGAGTTCAGAGTTGGATATACAGGGTGTTGCCCCAAGTCTCTGTAACTATTACAATGTCGGAGCAGTGGATGAAAAACCAGAGTCTGGAGCAATGGCATCTTATTAAGCAGAGATCTGGCATTTAATACGAATAATTTAAGCGCGCACGTTTTTTGGTTTCTGAGAAGGGACAGTTAGGCTGTCAGAGTGAATGACTTCGGCCAAAAGAAATGTTCTTTTCACTTGAACAATTTGTCTGTTTCTTATTTGGAGATGTGCCTCGCCATTGGTCCTTCGTGTTTCCAGTTCTATTATTAACTGTCTCATTTTTTTAGTCTCTCCTTCAGTCCGTATTCCGGTTGAAAAAAACTTCAGAATGCAGGCCCCGTAGGGTTGCTTTTCTCTGTAGCAGGAGCTGTGCCTGTGCTTCGTTTTTTCCAAGATGATTTTAAAAGAGGTCTTGGTCGAGAATTTGATTCGGGTGCGGACAGAGCTTTCCATATTCCATATGCCTTGAGAATGTGGATGGACTCGCCGTCCGTTAGCATCGTTTTTGCATACAATTGAAGCAGATCCAAGTCATGTTTGATTCGCTCCTTTGGAATACTTGAAGCTGACTCCGGGACCCCTTTAATGACTAAATTATGTTTTTCGACTCAAACAAGGGCCCGTTTGTAACTCAGATCTTTTCAGCTGAGTGGGTGCTGGTAACCAATTCACTTGGCCCGGTAGGTCCACATGAACTGGGTGTTGGGCAGGCTAGAGCCAAATCTCTGCACGACTTGTTCTTCTTAGACCTTTTCTTCTTTGGCTTAACGAACTCGCCAACCTCTTCAACATCGTATGTTGGTGCATCGTCTACCAGTGATGTGGCGATGGGCGGTAAAAAGCCAGATTAGTGCTGATGCTACCCGAACTAAGTACCGGTAGAGTGGCCCAAGGACTAGATGGGGCTCCCCTTCGGAAGTAGCGAAATTTCCTCCTGGTTTACCGGGTCCAGCAGTCGCGATATGTTTTAATGTGACTTTTATGTAAAGCTTGAAGAAGCTATAAATGAATACGAATTTTTGCTTTGTTGTAGGTTGATTACGAACAGGAGCTTTTTAGCAGTTGGGCAAGATATAGATTTTTTTAAGTTATCTATTTCTTGTCTTAGATTCCTTATTTCCTGCTCCATCCCCTGAGAATTTCTGCTGGAGGCTGAAACACCCCATACATGTTTCGTCTTCGTAAGCTTATTAGTTAAGCTTACTGAACTTTTACCCCGTTTAGCGGGAGGTGAACAAATAGCAGAATAACGATGGTTAAAAATTGTTTTCTGCTTGTCCATTAACTTGCTTAACAAGATCCCTGCCAATATGGCCGAGTGGGTAGAGGCGCCGAGAGACGGTCCCAAGCAGCTTGGTCCTGGACCAATTTTTCGTGACAATAAACTTATGGAACTTGAGTTTTTGCATGTTATAATTGCCACAAAAATTAATAGAGAGTCAGCTGAGTTTTTCAACAATAAGAATTTGAAAATATAAGGACTCAGCCTTTTGGTTGGAGTCCCTTCCGCGATTGAGAGCAGATGCAGGGATCACACAGCCGGCGTGAGTTTCGGAAAGCAGCAAAGATCGAGGGTCCAAGTTGCAATTTACAAACTCAGAGGAATATAAAGACAATTTTTTTAATAGATTTTTCCAACACCGTGTCTTCTACACTGAGGAAGAGACTTAAAACTCGTAGGCTCGAGGTACTTGAAATTCGAAACCAATTTCAAACAACGCGCCAAGTTGTTTGATAAGGACTGGTATTATTTCCGATAGGAGATCGAGGTCTCCTTCTTATCTCAAAACTCTGGTTGGGAGTCCTCGGCATCCATCACAGTGTGCCAGCCCTTCACTCTTTAGCTTAGTTTTGGTAATGTTCAGTAGTGCACTGCTTTCTTCAATATTGCTGCTTTGTGGTTCTTCTCGGTCTGCTGAGAGTGACTTGAGTATTTCTGGTAAGTTTTTGTCACATGAAATCGAAAACGGTTTACAAAGATAGGAGAGATCATAATTTTTGGAGAAAATACTATTTTTTGTCTGCTGGCTTCCTGGGCGTGGCCGAGCGGTCAAGAGCATCGGTCGCTAATCTTTCGGTAGCCCAATTGTGCACAACCGCTTGAAATCCTCAACTCCAAGATAAGTTTAAATTGCTTATTATTTGAAGATATTGAGATATTTTTCTACCACTCATAATCTTAATTTATAAGAAGTGTACTTCTGTACCCTAGCTCCCCAATTTTTGGCATCAAAAACGTCTAAAATCCTCACGCATTCATATACCAGAAATATGACGGACGCAAAATTAACTATCGATAAACTAGATCTCTCAGCAATCCCTACGTCTGC